>PVKB01007815.1:0-26688 GCA_004027205.1 Ctenodactylus gundi
TGCTCTGGTAGAAGCCCCGCTCCAAGCGCCTTCTCCTGCCCCCAGCTGGCCACTGCGGCTCGCCCGACCCCATCGTGAACGGCCACATCAGCGGCGACGGCTTCAGCTACAGGGACACGGTGGTCTACCAGTGCAACCCCGGCTTCCGCCTGGTGGGGACGTCGGTCAGGATCTGCCTGCAGGACCACAAGTGGTCGGGACAGACCCCCGTGTGTGTCCGTGAGTACCACCCACCTGCTCCCCGAGAGAGGGAGTGCCGTCTGCAGACACCCCACCTGTCCTCTGCCCCCTGAGAAGCAGGAGACGGCCAGGGCCGCCCCGTCCAGCCTCTTCTGCCCTGGCTCCTCCTGCCCTGCCCAAGGCTCTGCCCACACCTGTGTTGCTCATGTGGGCATCCGTCTGAGCACCAGCACCAGGACCAGCGCGTCCCGTGTTCGCCCTTGGGAGGCAGGAGGGAGACTCGCCACCTAATTCTAGGCAGGGCTACTCTGGGCATGCAGACTCCCGGGCTGCCCGGCCAGCCGGCGGTGTGCTTCTGGCTTCCACCTGTCTCCTCTGGGTGCAGACAGCCCTGCCGCAGCCCCTTCAGGAGAGAGGAGAGTCACCAGGCGTGACTGATCGGAACCGCTTCCTTCAAGCCTGGCTCCTGACCCCTGTTTCTAGAGCTAGCGCACCTGCTCTCCGTACTGAAAAAAACTCACGTTCTTCCATTAGAGTCCTTCCTTTCCTAGGAGTTAAACCGAAGAGATGTTCGTACGTGGCAGTGACAGGCGTGTCCGGATAGTGGGAGTGCTGTGGCCCATGCCGGGACAGAGCCTCGGGAAGGAAGGCAGGAGGGATGTCGTGGCACAGGGGAGGAGGAGGGAACTCCACTTCCATGGCCCCCGCTGCATTTTCTTTTAAAAGGGCCAGAGACAGATGTGCCACCCAGGCTGTGCTGTGCAGTGTCTGTCTCAGGCGTGGCATGACGACAGCTCGCACGTTTCAGAGGACCCCTGGACAGGAGCCTTCATATGCAGTTGTTTCCTCGGGGTCATGATTCCCAAGTGGGTGCCGGGACGATGTCCGCACAGACAACTTCAAGTTTCATGCAAACCTCTGAGAAGTTTTAAAACAAGAGTTTCACAGAACCAGCCTCTGTTATTTATTCGTATATGTTTGTTTATTTTTGGTGCTGGGGATCGAGCCCAGGGCCTTTGCGCTGAGCCCACCTTCAGCCCTTGGTGTATTATTGTTGAACTTGAGGCCAGGTTTTGCTGAGTTGCTCGGGCTGGGCTCCAGCTTGAGACGCTCCTGGCTCGGCCTCCCTGAGTGCTGGCGTGGCAGGCCTGTGTCCCAGGAAGGCTTTGGTGGAGAAAAATGTGGGCACTCATGACGAACGCAAAGTCTGTTGCAGCTCTTGTTGCTGTCTCACACTCATATCACTTGAGACTGTCCAGATGGGGCAGAAACCTCGCCTCACGGGCAATGCCTTGCCGACAGCCCCAGACAGGTGTTGGGGGCGGGGACGGGCACGGTGGGCACAGGCTCCCTGTCTTCTCCACATTGTGTTACTGCCTCTGCCTCTGCCTGATGCGCTGGCCGTGAACCGCACACCGTGCATGCCCGTGTTCTCCCACCAAGAGCAGGAGTGACAGCTGCCATCTTCCCCACAGCCATCACCTGTGGGCACCCTGGGAACCCGGCCCACGGAGTCACCAGCGGCAGCGCTTTCAACCTGAACGACGTGGTGAACTTCACCTGCCACGCCGGCTACCTGCTGCAGGGCGCCGCGCGGGCCCAGTGCCGGAGCACGGGCCAGTGGAGCAGCCCGCTGCCCATGTGCCGAGGTAGGACCCGCCCTGGTGGGCAGCTGGGCGCAGGGCAGGACTTCTGGGTCTGGTGGCAAGCCCCGCAGACTCAGGAGCCTGTGCCCAGTGCCTGTGCCTGGCCAGCGTCTCTCCGCCACCGCCCACCCCCCCACTTCTCTTCCTGACCCCTTCACTCCGCTGGGGCACCTGCCCCACTGCTCCTTCTTCCCCGCCCCCCCCTCCCCCCCCGGTCCTATGGTTGGATTTATGAAGCTCTCGTGACCGTTTCATTGGCGAGTCTTTGTTTTTCTTTACTTACAAAGTGTTTCCTAGACGTAGATGATAGATGGAGATCCCAAGAACATTCTGGTTTCAGTGTTTGTACGTCCAGCGGGGTTGGCTGGTCCTGTTTCAGACACCTCGGTGTCCTCACCGAGAACTTGCTCCTGGGATGGGCATGTCCCGTGGCGTTCACGCGAGGTGCGGACACCTTTGTGATACTCACGTGACACCAGCCCCAGGCACAGAGCGGTGCCTCTGCTGAGGAGTGGCTTGGCGCCCCGAGGTCCCTGTGGGGGACAACAGAATGCAGGCCAGGGTATTACCTTACCACTTGGCTTCTGTGTCAGAGCCGCCGTCCTGCAAGTGCAACTGGCACGCCTCCGCATGGGGAGTTTAGCTCCTTCTCCAAAGCCACGTAACCCCTCTGCTTCTACTGCCCCCAAAGCATCGGGGCCAGACGGGCATGCCCGGGGGCCGGCTGAGGCAATCATGGCCAGTCTGTTAGCTCACCAAGATCTAGCCACGTAGGCCCTTGGGGACACAGTGAGACTAGGCCACTGTCCCCGGGGACTAGGATGGTGGGAGCGGTGGTCGGCCTGCCACATGCAGGGCACTGGGCCTGCACCATGGGACAGCTGCCACACTGTCCCAGCCCGGACCCTGCATAGGAAGAAACCGATTACATCATAGTCTGACCCCACCTTCATCCCCCATGACCTTTACAGTCTGGTGTGGTTTTTCTGTATTCTGATACTTAGTTTTTGTAATGAGTGACAGACGTTTGCTAATCATTGTGCTCGCCTTTGGAAATCGGCCGCGTGTGCCGTTTCGGTCACTTCCGACCCCCCCGTCCCCGCGGAGTCTGCCTCCCGGCGTCCGGCCATGTCTCCGTCTTCTGTCTGCATGTTGATCTCACACAAACCGCCCATCCATTCAGGCTGTCTCTGTGCCTGGGGCTGGACGCACGTTGCCACGCGGCAGGAAACCCGCCCCCGGGTTCCACAGCCAGCCCCTGCTTACTAGACCCGAGTCCCTGGGTCCCCGCTGTACTGTGGGGCTTGGTGGCCCCTCTGCTGAGGTGTGACGCCCTGTGCATGGGGCCCCAGCTGCTACCTGAGCACCGTGAACACGCTCTGAAAATCTCAAAGAGCCTCGGCTCTCTGTGTGAGGTCAGGGTTGTCAGAACAGGCTCGGGCGATATTCCTCAGCACTCAAGGGGCAGCGTCAGCCGGGCTGTGCCCTCTGCCTCTCTGCTTGCCCCAGAGAGACGCCCCAATGATGTGCTGATGGGAAATGGGGTCCCATTCAGCTCTGGGGCTCACCACAGGTTATGGCTGCTGAGGATCATGGGAGACAGATCCAGGGAATGCCCAGCCTCCTTCCCCCCATGTTCTCCCAGAAGTAGGGTTCAGTGTG
The DNA here is from genome assembly GCA_004027205.1 of Ctenodactylus gundi. Classification (NCBI taxonomy): domain Eukaryota; kingdom Metazoa; phylum Chordata; class Mammalia; order Rodentia; family Ctenodactylidae; genus Ctenodactylus; species Ctenodactylus gundi. The sequence goes on from PVKB01007815.1 coordinate 3,489, forward strand.
AGGTGACCAGGGTCAACCCCCTTAACAGATCACCCCCTGTGAAGTCACCCCTCAGATTTCCTCAGAGGCCGTAGGCAGAGGGGAAGCCCCCAGCCGACCCAGGCAAGTCCTGTTCACACCACGGAGGCTGGGTGGCTCTCGGCCTTCTTCTGAAGGGAAGGGGGCTGGCGTCGGAGGCAGCCTGGTCCCCCCTGGAGCCTGGTGAAGAGCTGTCCCTTGGGTCACTTCGCAAGGCAAGTCGCAGGAAGGGCCTGAGGCAGCGACCTAAGGAGCGCGTGGGGTGAGATAAGTAGCTCCTGTTGCCGCCCTCAGTGTAACCGTGAGTAAACAGATCCAAGCCGAGCCAGCTGCAGCCAGTGCTGTGCCGTGAGTAAACAGATCCAAGCCGAGCCAGCTGCAGCCAGTGCTGTGCCGTTATTGATCCTTTTGGGAACGATTCTCCCTAAGGAGCCCAGGCTGGGCGGCAACAATGATCCTCCTATTTCGGCCTCCCTCTCAAGTGCTGGGATAACCGGCATGCACCACGACACAGCTGCTATTCCAGCCACCGCTAGCTTGTCTCACCATGGCTGGAACCCAGAAACCTAGCCCAGGAAACCAACATTCTAGTCTACAGTGAAGAAGCTGTGATGAGAAATAGCTAAAGGGGAGCCGGAGGAATGGCTCAGCGGTTAAAGCGCTCACCTAGCAAGCGCTGAGTCAGTTCGATTCCCCAGCACCACATAAGCCAGGCGGAACACCAGCACTCGGGAGGCTGAGGCAGGAAGATTGCTGTGAGCCCAAGGCCAGCCTGGGCTCCGTAGTGAGTTCAGGACCAGCCTGGGCTGCAGAGCGAGACCCTGTCTCAAAAAGAAGAAAAAAAACAACTAGCTACAGGCCAGCCCAGGTCATTACAGCCACTGTAGGCCGTGGTCGCTGCTTGGGCCGTGGGGAGGGTGGTGGCCCAGAGCTGCACGGGGACTGCAGCGAGGTCACAGATATCAGGAGAAGCTTCTGCCTGCCGCGAACCCTCGTTGTGTAGCTGTGTAGACTCTGAAGCGATGAGGCCTTCTTCGCCAGTCTGTGTGTTCCTGTGTAGCTCACACCTGCCTCTGAGCGAGGTGCTAGCATGATGCATGCTGTTTTCCAGTGGTGAACTGCTCGGACCCGGGCTTCGTGGAGAACGCTGTTCGGCAGGGGCAGCACAGCTTTCCTGAGGTCTTTGAGTTCGGCGTGAGCGTCCTGTACCACTGCAAGAAGGGCTTTTACCTGCTGGGCTCCTCAGCCTTGACCTGCACGGCCAGCGGCCTCTGGGATCGCTCACTGCCCAAGTGCCTGGGTGCGTGAGTGCCAGGGCGCTGGGCGGGAACAGCAGCCACTCAACGTCTGCCCATCTGTCCGTGTGCTAACAGAGGGCCGTGCTGGCGCCCTCTGCTTCTCCCACCCCCAGCCCCGTCCAGCCTTTTGTTTTGTTTTGTTTTGCCTTGTTTGAGACAAGGTTTATTTCTAGTCCCAGCTGATCCTGAATTCACTGTGTGACCCATGCTACCTTGAACTCAGGGCAGTCCTCCCGCCTCAGCCTCCTCCCATGCTGGGGTTCCGGGCATGTTTGTTGACTCTTACGGTCACTTGGGTAGACGGCCAGCACTTTAACTTGTTTAAGATCGGGAGACAGGGCCCCTGCGGCTCACAGAGCCACCCTCGAGAGACCCAGCCCGGGTGACGGGTCACCACGCAGCCCTCCTCCCTCCAGCCCCTGTGTCCCCGGTATTCTGGGAGGCGGAGGCAGGAGAAGGCAAGTTCTAGCCCATCTGGAACAACTTAGCAACTTAATGAGAATCCACCTCACAATTAGGAAGAGAAAAAATTTAAGATGGCCTAGGGCTCCATGTCCAGTACTACAAAAAGAAACAGGAACTCCGCCCGGGTAGGGGAGGGAGGTAGCAACCCGGTGCCCAGGGCCAGCAGGGTGGGGCCCGGGGAGGGTCCTGGCCTGGGCCCCACCAGCACTCTGGTGCGCTCACCCTGATCCCTACAGAGGAGGGGATGTGGCCCTGGTGAGCAGAGTTGTCCTGCTGGGCAGATTAGATTGTAAGTTACTAGATGTTCCCCTTAGATGGGAGATCAGAGGAGTTCGAAAGCTCTAGGCTGACAAGAATGTATCCTTTTACACGAATCACTGCAGCCTGAGTTTCTTTTGCTTAAAAAATCAGATTGTCCTTTAGCTCAGAGAGAAGGGTCCCTTGCAGGCACAGCCTGAAGATTCGGGAAACAGAATTCTTTGTTTGGCCAACTTGGCTTGTTCTTACAAGTCTGTAGATAAACTCTCTTCTCCAGTGAAGGAAGGCCCACGCGGGGCAGGCAGCCGGACCGGGATTCGGGGCCAGTGGTGCCTTCTGGCCTTCTCACCCTCCTTCCTGGCCAGTGCCACTTGGTCATGCAGAGTTACTGTCAGCCAGGGCATTGAATACTCGCTCCGGTGGGCCCTTGGCATGTGCCATGGCGCATGTCCGCTGTTCGCGCCACTCTGGAAATTTATGGAAACGACGGCTGCGTCTTCATTCCCTGATATTAACCTCAGTTCTAAGATTTTCCTGTTGAGGGAGCTTCGTACAGCTGGGTGGGTGTAATTTTAAGAGAAGTGAATGGAAGTACTGAGACTATTGAGTAGTGCAGATTGAAGACAAATTAATTAAAAATGCACCGTCATTGTTTACTTGACACATTTGAGATGGCCACGCCCAGTCCGAAACAGGTAGCTCGGGAGGTCTTCCTGGACGTGAGAACTCCAAGGCTAAGTAGAATTTTGACTCCCAGCAAAACAAAGGAAAGTAATGGCAGGAGCAAGCTGCAGCACAGGTGTCAGGGTAGGACGAGGGTCATGGGACTCCTGGGAAAGGGTTGAATGACCGAAAAACGGGGTGGGGTTGAAGGGCATTGATCCCCAAACCCCATGCCTTTAATAGGCTATAAAATTTGGAACTCAGGTATATATGTAAAATGAGAAAAATCGAGTGGAAAAACCAAAGAACATTAACTGCAGAAGTGTTAGAAGTCGTACCAGTCGGTCCGGGAAACAGTTCTCGCGCCCCATGCCAGCTTCTCAGACTCCCTGCAAGGCCCTCATGTGGAATGCAGCTATGGGGGGCGAGAGGCGAGGCCGCCTGCGTTTCTCCTGGAGGGCTGTGTGTGAATCTCCACCTTAAGCAAAGCTATATTAAGGAAGAAACATTCCCATTGACAGAAGCTTTTCTTTTTTTTTTTTCAGTGAATGAATATCAGAGAAAAGTGTGTCATCCGGAAATTGCTTTTTATTTCTTCCTTTTTCTTTATTGTTTTCCATAGTGGGAATTTAGCTGAGAGCCCTTTGCACTGAGTTCTATCTCCAGCTTTTTTCTTATTTAGAGACAGGATTTTGTTAGGTTGCTAAGTTACCCAGGCTGGGCTGGAATGTGTGATCCCCTTGCTTCAGCCTCCCAGAGTCCTGGGTGATGGGCTTGTGCCACCATACGCAGGCGGAAGTTGACATCTCTCGTCTGTAGGGGACTTCAGGGCTATGCCACCATACTAAAGGCCCGTTCCTTAAAGGCTGATTTTTGTGTGTGGTCCATGGAAGAGGCCAACGGGAGAAGCAGAGTGTAACTGAAGAGATACAGTCGTTTATTCCAGTCTTGCCTTTCTCAGCCATCTCCTGTGGGCACCCCGGGGTCCCTGCCAATGCTGTCCTGATCGGAGAGCTGTTTACGTATGGAGCCACCGTCCAGTATGAGTGCAGAGGGGGCCAGAGCCTTACAGGCAACAGCACCAGAGTCTGCCAGGAAGACGCCCGTTGGAGTGGCACCCTGCCCCACTGCTCGGGTAAGGGGGTGGCGGTTGCACGGTCACGCAGAGTAGCGCGAGATTGTCCGGTACCCGAAATCACCCTCTCCCGGTGTCCGCTGTCCTCGTCTTGGGACACTTCATCTTCTCCACCATGGCCAGTCCCCACCACAGACCTCGGTGTCTTCACCTCACCATCAAACTGGAAGTGAATGTCACCCTCCCGGCACCACCACGGCACCCACCACACAGACCACGATCCCATCCCAGCGCCCCTGCCATCCCCTCCATCACTGCCAGCCTGTGTCCTCACCACATAAGCCATGATCACTGTCACCATCCCATCAGCGCCCCGCCACGGGTGCCCGCCACATAGACTCCTGCCACTGCCATCTGCCCTCTCACGGGTCCCCGCCAGTTGCCTTCAGCGCCATCGGAGTGGCGGCTCTCTGGCTGGGTCGCTGCCCACCTGCTCGGGCCGCCTCTGCCCGCTCAGGTCTCTCATCGTCTGACCACCTCCAGTACCTTTTACTGCACGGAGCTTCTTTAAGAAACCCTCTTAACCCTTCTAGGAATGTTTTCTTAAATAAGTTCTGCACGTGAAACTCTAGGCAGAGGGCTCCACCTCCCGCAGCCCCCTGGGTGTGCCTCTGCCCAGCGAGCTGTGCACATGGTCCGTCACAGCCAGCCTCACTCAACCCTGCCTTGTTCCCACGTTGCGCCCACAGGAAGCAGCCCTGGCTTCTGTGGCGACCCAGGGACACCGGCGCACGGCTCTCGGCTGGGGGACGAGTTCAAGAGCAAGAGTCTCCTGCGCTTCTCCTGTGAGGTGGGCCACCAGCTGAGGGGCTCCACCGAGCGCACGTGCCTGCCCAATGGGACCTGGTCGGGGGTGCAGCCTGTGTGTGAGGGTGAGTACCCCAGTTTTGGTGTGCATGTCGCTGCCTAACTGCTCGCGCCTTTGAAAGCGGCAGGGCGGAATTCTCCCAAAATCTGTAGGTGCGTCATCAAACACGGTAGCCAGGTACTGGGAGATTTCTCATAGCCCTCGGCCTTCTCCCTTGACAGTTCATAGCACGGGTGGAGGTCTCGGGTCCTGTAGTGATGGCTTCCACGTGGTTGGTTATGGATCCTGGCAGGGAAGGTGGGGGAGTGATGCCAGTCAGAGGAAGGAACTCCTTCAGGCTGGTGGACTCCACAGACCACTGCCAGCCTTCCCGTGGCCGGCCCTCGTCCCGGCTCTTTATAATGAAGGAGTCTAGAGTTTTACTTCTGAGTGAATATTTTTGATGAAGTTTTTGAAAGGAGTAGGAGATTGCAGATGCTCAAGTGCCAGCTGGGGAAACCTGTGGGGAGTGGGTAGCGCTGCCCTGGGTGTCAGCCACATCTGCCGGGAGCCAGCAGGAGCCAAGGTGGAGCCCAGAGCCATCGCACTGAGCCCAGCCTCAGCCTGTCTACAGTTTAAATTTTGAGACAGCATCTCACTGTCTGTCTGAACTGCCCCGGCTGGGCTCAACCTTGCAGTCCTCCTGCCTCCACCTCCCCAAATGCTGGGGCTCCAGGTCTGTGCCCCCAGGCCTGGCTAGTTAAGACTTTCAACGTCAGAAATTCTTTGCAAGCAAATTTCTTAACTGATTCTGGGTCTACAAGTAATACAACTGAATTGCGTATTTTTGTGTCTATGAAACATTATCTATAGAAGAAGTGTATAGAAATGCTGCCCCACATGAACAAGCTACTGAGAAATCAGTACCAGGGACTTTAGGTTCCCAGCAATACCAGCCATGCTCTGTGCCCACCCTCTGCCCACACTTACTGTTTCCTGATAGGCTTCGCGCCTGAGAACCTACTAAAAACACCACACCTTGGTGAGAGGCCGGGGTCGAGTGTAAAACAAAGGGAGAGTTCGTAGGACCTGAAAGAAGAGTGGTTAAAACATTCTTACAGATCCAACAAATTGTCTTCATAATTTTTATCATATAAATATGTTCATGCACATTTTCTAAATCATGTTTGCTTTCGTTGGGGGTCTTATCTTTAGTTATGGGCTCCTCGACTCACCATTTCCGAAGGCTGTATGTATCCCGTGCAGTTGCTCAAATACAACCGCATCATTAAACTTCAGCTGAATTGGGGAACTCGTAGTCTAGGTCCCATGAAATCTGAATAAGCCGACATGTGACCCATGCACTGAAGATGTCATGATGCAAACAGCAGGACTATGTGTCACTTGCTACCTCACTGCCACCAGGGCTAGACCACGTGGTCAGCAGGCACTGTGCATGTGGGACACACAGCGGCAGCAGGTGGGCGGACCCTGGTCAGGCCCACTGTGCACCTGGGGCATTATGTCTAAACGATAAGTTGATTGATTACGTAGAGTGGGTGAACATAGATTTTCATGAATTAAACACTATTTGACAGCAGTCTCTCACTCAGTGAATTGGGGGAACGTTTCAGAGCAGTAAAACACTTAAAGTAGCTGTAGTACTTTACCATAAATCAGGTGTAATGAAACTGTGCTTTATTAAAAGGAGTTACACTAACCAGAAGTGCTTAAAGGGAAAAGTATATTTAAAAACAAGATTAGGGAGCAGAGAATGTAATGAAATTTAGAGTTAAAATTTATAAAACAGGTTTCTTCTTCCAGTGAATCTAAACTTGATTTCTTATTTCAATCTTAATCCATTTCTTTAAAATATTATAAGATCCCATATTGATATGTAAGCAGGTATATACGTGGCTTCTGACGACCATTTACAGTGTTGTAGCTAACGGTGAAAGCGTTGCTGGTCATCACCAAAGAGGAAAAGAAAAAGCAAAATCACAAGTTTCAGTTGATAAAATACAAGTGGCCGGGATGTGGTGTGTGTATGCACCAGTCTCCCAAGCTGGGCGTAGTTATGTGTTGCGAACTTCCGTTAATAAAAATAATAATTGTGAGAAAACACGCCAGGGCTGAGAGGACTTTCTCATATTAACATGATATGTTCCAGAAGGCTACTACTGGCAATTCATCTACCGATAATTGTTAATTATCTTAGTTGAATATTTTCACCAGCTGTTTGGTTGACTTTGGCGTTGATCCTTCATAGGTCGCTTTTGAAGTGTCTTCACTGGTTTTTAATGGCAGATGTGCTTAGAATACCACCGGGTGATGTCAGCACGCTGGCTGGTCTGTTAGGGTAGAGTCTGATCGGATGCAGTTCCCTCCTTCCGCTGGGGTCTGATGAGATGTCTGTACAATTCCTGTTTCATACAAAATGATACAAGACATGTTTATTGAACGACCAGATGTCTCGAACTGTCTAACACATTGCTTTTTAGAAGTGTGAAATCACAATTTATGTCATTGTTATCATAAATCTTTTAAGCTTGAAAGAACCTTGGATACCATCTACTTCACAGTGGTAAATATTTCTTACCTCACATGCCAGTCATGAAATTGTCGATATGTGGGGGTGTTCGGAAGAACTGGCCCAGATCCGTCAGGCAGGCGGGGTGCAACCGATTAGCTATGCCTACTAGGACCACAAATGCAGAAGCACCATCTTGTGGGTGCCAGGCATATGACATACGGTTGGCCCAGATCTTTTACAAACCAGCTGCCGTGTGAGGGGCTTCTTCTGGGCTGCTGATACCACAGAGGTATTTTTGAAAATTTGGTCTTGGATAAAAACATGTGTGATCTCCAGGCGGCGAGACTGGATTTCCAGTGCTGCCTCGGCTTGGATCCGTTTGGAAGTAATGCTTTTCAGAGAAAATAATGTGAACGTGTATTTTCCACATTATGATCTAATCGGTAAAATCAGTCAGTGAGTCGTAATCTACACATTGACAGTCTTCTGTGCAAACAAGCCCTACAGCTCTAGCTAAGCATGTAGTCTGGTGAGCTCGCGCCCGCAGGCCCCGGTCACTGTCCCTGCATCACCACCACGTGCCACCTGTGCTTTCCTGCAGCGGTGTCCTGTGGGAACCCTGGGACACCCACCAACGGCATGATCGTCAGCAGCGACGGCACCCTGTTCTCCAGCTCCGTGGTCTACGCGTGCTGGGAGGGTTACAAGACCTCCGGGCTCACCACACGGCACTGCACGGCCAACGGGACCTGGACGGGCACGGCTCCTGACTGCACAAGTCAGTACCTGGCCCTCAGTGGGGCCCCTCCCGGGTCTTGCATGGGGTCTACTGCACTTAGGAAAGTGTGTCATTGCACAATGTTTGTAGCTTTTAATTCATATAGGTAAAAAAATTCATTTAAAATTATGACTCTATTCTCTGGGTACTGTTTTAGGTTTGTCTTTTCTCTTGTGGTACTAGGTATGGAACCCAGGGCCTTAATACTGAGCTACCCCCATCCCCTTTTTAGTTTTGATTATGAGACCGAGTCTTGCTAGGTCACCAGGTTGCACACACCAGGCTCAAACTTGTGACTCTCCTGCCTCAGGCTTTGAGGGTGCTGGGGTTGCAGGCCTGCACCGCCACACCAGACTCTAGCTGCTTTAAGGGTGTCCGCTGTGTCGTGCTTATAGTCAAAGCCACTACTGCTCGTGAGCAGCTGGGCTGGGGGTTCCAAGGAAGCTGAGGGAGAATCAAAACTTCCTGTAGACCATTTATCCTGCAAAAAAGCTGATTCTTGGACCACAGCTATGAGTTTGTGTTTGACAGTTTGATGTGACTGGACACAAGGCCTATTTAGGGACAGCCCATGGGTAGCGGCCACCGGCCACACAGCGAATCCCCAGTAGAATGGGGAGAATGAGCGCAAATGCTCAGCTGTGGGCAGCAGTTGGGCGGGTCACCAGCAGGGGGCGGGTCACCGCAGACATTCGCTGGTGAGTACGTGGCCAGCCCCTCGCAGCGCGGAGCTGGAACGGAGTCCAGGCCGACCAGCTCATGCTTGGATTCTCCTGTGTTTCCCGGGTCCCTCCGCGTCCTGTGGCTGTCAGTCGTAAGTTGTGGTGACCCTGGCACCCTGCCGAACGGTGTCCAGTTTGGGATGGACTTCACTTTCAACAAGACCGTGAGCTACCAGTGCAACCCCGGCCACCTCATGGAGCCCGCAGCGGCGGCCACCATCCGCTGCACCCAAGACGGCACGTGGAACCAGAGCAAGCCCGTGTGCCAAGGTGGGTTGGCTGGCCTCTGTCGTTCCTGGGGTCCCACTGGTAAGGCAGGAGGCCTGGGGGTTCTTGCTTGCACCTTTGCAAATGTTAAGTTGGTTTGTTTTCGCGATGCATTCATGCCAGGGAAGCATAGTGACGGCTCAGGACCTCAGCGCAGCTGCCGAGATGCCAGAGCGCCTTGACCTCCGGGGGGCGCTCACTGGCATCTCCTGGCAGGACAGGGCGGGTAGGCCTGTGAGGATGCAGAAGCAGGACGGATTACATGTGCTGGTCGCTGTGGATGGCAACATCCTGGTCCTGTCGAGGGTGCCAGTTCCTGGGTGCCCCTGGGGCTGGATGCCAAAGGAGAAGGGCACGCTCATGCCAGGAGGGCCCGCCGTGGGCTGGCTGCCCACGCCTGCTCCCACTCCAGCTTTCCTACAGAGAGCATGCATCCTTTCTCCTAAGTCCGTGTCTTCTTTAGAAATGTTAGTTGAGTGACTGACAGACAGAAAGTGCAGTGTCCAGAGAAGGGCCCACCTCCACTGTGACACGCGCACCTTGACTGGCCTGGGCAGTGTGGTCGGCGTGTGCCTGGGCATCTCGCCCACGAGAGCCTTGCACCCGAGCGTGCTGGAAGCACGGCATGGCCTCCGGCCCCAGCCACCTGGTTGCAGCTCGAGCCCTTCATCGTCTGTCGATGCCAAAAGCTCCAGCTCTCTGGACAGTGAGGCCGTCCGGTCACGCCTGAAGTGGTTCTTGAGGATTTTTATCCTCCTCTTAGAATAATCCCCAGGGTGGGAGGGTGGATCTGTGGACCAGTGCCAACCAGCAGATCACCCCACAGTCACATTTTTGGTTTGTGGCCCCAGAAAATGGACACTGGAGCCCAAGAGACTGAAAAAAAAAAACACTAGTGGGATTCTGTAGGTGCTTGTTTAACCATCTGCACCTTTGTTTTGAGGATTCAGCAACGGGATGAATTGACTCTGTCTTTTGAAAATTACGCACTATCTTTAAATAAGCAGAGAGAGCAGATGGCACAGAAAGCCGCGCCGTCTGTACACAGGAGTGCAAAGGCTTCGTTCGTGCCACGGAGCCAAGTCTTCGTGCGATCTTCCTTGGGTGACTGGCCTGGAAAGGCACCAGTTAACTAGGACTGTGTCCTCCTCTTCTGGCCCCGTGTGCGCTGAGGATGCTGGGTTCCGTCCTGTCTTCTCTTGTAGTGTGTTGGGTTTTGACTCGATATTGCTTTTTACCTTGTGAACCATTGAATCAATATTGGGGAAAGTGTTCTATTATTTGATTACTGACTAGCTTTGTGGACATTTTTGTGTGGTGCTGGGGATTGAACCTGAGGCCAACACACTGAGCTGTGCCCCTCAAATCTGCACTTAGTTGCACCCCACGTTTGATCGTTCGTGTGTTTGTTTTACTTTGAGACAGACGGTAGTTAAGTCACTCAGTTGTTCAGGTTGAGGTGGAACTTGTGATCCTCCTGCCTCGGCCTCCCAGTTCTGAACTTCACAGGTCTATGCCAACATACCCAACTCAGTAATTCTTTTACTTAGAAACCTCCATGTAGGTAACTTTGCAAATTTAGACAGAAGGAAAGGGAAGGAGGCTGGAGTGTGGCAGTGTGGTACGTGGCTCAGTGTGTAACCTGCTTGTTCATCTGTGCCCAGCTGTCCTGTGCAGCCAGCCCCCTCCTGTGCCCAACGGAAAGGTGGAGGGCACGGACTTCCGCTGGGGGTCGAGCATCAGCTACAGCTGCGTGGATGGCTACCAGCTGTCCCAGTCGGCCATCCTGTCCTGCGAGGGCCACGGAGTGTGGAGAGGCGAGGTCCCCCAGTGCCTGCGTAAGTTCACAGCACACCAGGCTCTGCTGGTAACAATTCCATCCTCACTGTACACACACAGCCACAGTTCTAGGAACACAGTGGTGTGTGGTCGTGGCTAAATTATAATGCAAAGTGTAATCCCAAAATAAGGTGAATGTTTAAATTAAAAATGTATTTTGGGAAAAGACACATTGCCCTTAATCTCCCTGAAAACTCCCCCCTCGCTGCAAGCACAGCACCCCATGGTCCTTGCCGCTTTCTGAAGCTTCTCCGAAAGTCCTCATCCCTCAGCATTGCCATGGCTGCCTCAGCATCCTGAGTGGAACCAGAACATTGACCTTCCGCGGGCATGTTGACTTGGGGAAGAGCAGGAGTCACAGGGTGCCAGATTTCCTTTCCGGTGGGCAGTGTGGGCTTAGGAGCCTGCCTCTGCGTGTTCATGGCATTTGCCAGCATTCTCTCTGTCTCAGTCACGCCTCTGATGAGCCGTCAGGAAAGAGGATTTCCAAGGGGCAACAAAGGTAACGGCAGTGTTCCCAAGAAGCCCAACCAGATGAGCTGCATCTGACTCTCAGATACATTTTTTCCTGAGATGCATATGATATGTTTGATCAGCCCTTGTACTTTGGAGCATTGAGATTTCAGCTAAGTCTTCACCCTGGGGCATACGATCTCAGCTCAGGGCGTGCCCACCCAGGGCAAAGCCTTCCCAAATCACGCCCCAGTTTCCATGAGGTCAGAAGGTCTAGCAGACCCAAGGTACTTGCTCACGAGGTTAAGCCGTCCTGGCGCCCACAGCTACGGCTTCCTGTCCCCCACAGCTGTGTTCTGCGGCGATCCCGGCACCCCAGCCGAGGGTCGGCTCAGTGGGAAGAGCTTCACGTTCAGATCTGAGGTCTTCTTCCAGTGCAGGGACCCCTTCATCCTCGTGGGGTCCTCACGGAGAACCTGCCAGGCCGATGGCTCATGGAGCGGTGTGCAGCCCACCTGCATCGGTAAGGGCAGGGATCCGGTAAGGGCAGGGATCCGGTAAGGGCAGGGATCCGGTAAGGGCAGGGATCCGGTAAGGGCGGGGATCCGGTAAGGGCAGGGATCCGGTAAGGGCAGGGATCCGGCCCGAGGGCGGGGAGGCATTTCGGTCAAGATGAGGCCACGGGGGCCATGGACAGCACTCCATGCAAGGTCCTGTTCCTAGCCGGCGCAGCCAGCACAGCACGCGGCCTCCCGAGGTGCAGGCCGGGCTGAATGGTCTCAGCAGCGGGCTCACACGACGGCTCCGTGCTGTTGCTGCCCAGCCTCCTCTCCTCCGTCAGCCACAGCGGTCAGGCCAAACACCGTCCCCTCACTGTCTCCCAGCTGTCCGCGTGGGAGGTGGACACCTGTGCTGCTGCAGACTCACGTCCTCCTGGTGGGCTAGCTGATCACCCACTTTTACTGAAATGTTTTGAATTCTTTGCAAACTTCTTTGTTTATTGATTTAATTGGTTACGTAGTTAGCCAGTTAGTTAATTAGCTACTGGGGATGGGACCCAGGTGCCTCACAGTTGGATACGTTCCCTTCGTATTTTGTTACTTTTGACTTTGAGACAAGCTGTCACCAAGTCACCAAATGGTTTAGTTGGGGATCTAACTTAAGATCTTCCTTCTTTAGCTTCCCAGAGTTCTGAGATTTTGGGCCTGCACCACCAGGCCCCATTTCTTGCAGATTCATACTTTAAAAATTGTTTATTTTTAAACAATAAAGCGGTGATTATTTTCTTTTAAAAAATTGAACGATGTATACTTAAAATATGACAATAATAGAAATAATTGTATTGAAGCATTATCTTTTCAAATTACGAGAATATTTACCATCATTTGACTTAAACGACAGCTTACAGGGTAGACATCTCTATGCACCATATAATTTCCTGCAATAGATTCATTATTGTAAAAAACAAATTGTAAGGGGTTTTAGACCTACTGTATTTCCCTATGAGCTTCTGAGAAGCGGCCTGCTGCAGCCCCGCGGTCCTTCTTCACCCACATCCTAGAGACAGAGAAGTGGTCTGGCTGGATTACCAAAGGTTTCCACTTGGGGTTCACAGCATGTTTCTCAATTTGAAATCTCAAGACAGATTTATTCAGGAAAGTTAGAATAACATCAAGAAAGACCAACATGATCATTAGTTAAACCTTCATAAACCAGAAGACCGTACTCTGTAATGACTTAAGTAAGCTCTTAAACTAAAATCTTAATGTTACATAATGTTAAGCTCAACCAAGCAATAGTCACTGGTACAAATAAACCACAACATAGGGAAAAAAGGTATTCTTGATAAGAATAAGCTGACCGATTTGAAGTCAGGTGAGCACCGAATATTAACATCTAAAGATGTCTGCAGAGGTGAAAATAATACCTTTGAACACTGGTGAAAAAATGTCTCGCATATTTGTCAAGGAACATTTTTTTCTCAGTTTTGCAGTGTCTTTTTAATAAATATGTGACGGGGTTTTGCTTGGATTACGAATTTCAGATCCTGCTCATACCACCTGCCCTGACCCAGGAACGCCACCTTTTGGAATACAGAACAGCTCCAGAGGATATGAGGTCCCTCTTTCTGTTTTCATTCTTCACTGGAAATGTAAAATGTGGTTGGTACTTAGGCCGATGTGGAGACGTCAGTGTGCCCTCACTTACTCCTGTTATCCTCGCCCCAGGGCATCCACGGAGGGTTTCTGCCAGTGTCTGTAGCTCTCAGAATCGGGATGACCACACGGCTCCCGGTTACTGGCAGCGCAAATGCTACCCAGATGCTTGTTCGGACGCATGCATGACTTTGTATTTTTTGACTATTGAACTAACAGGATGATTCTCAAATTGCAGTGACCTGTTACTAAATAGCTGCACATAAAAGGCTTCATGCAAGGGCTTGATAGAATAAGCCAGTTGTATTATACATTCAGATTATATAGAGAAAAATAAATAAAAGGAAGAATGAAATCTGTTTCAGCCGGTCGTATGGGCCAGGCCCACTTGCCATGTGAGCTCTGCACTGGTCTAGAAGCCAGGGTGCGAATAATTAGCATGTGTGTAGTGGATGGGAGGGTTCACTTGACTTTCAGTAAAGGACGTGTTAACTCCAGTTAGTATTGGAGAAACACTTAAAAATGAAAGAGATCAAACTTGAAATAAGATATGTTAGACACCCGAAGTTTTCAAGCAACTTTGTGGTTCTCCAGCAATATGACTTTGAAAACCAATGTTAAATAATGCATACACCTTTCAATTTCCTCAATTTAAAATAAACACCCCTTTTCTCAGCCCCTTCCTCCCACCTGCTGGGAACACTAGGTATTTCCAGGATCCCTTCCGGGATGCCCATGGCCACCCCCTAAAGCTCTGTCTGTACCCACAGAGGAGGTTGGTGCAGGTCGTTGATGGGGTTGAAACTAGCACCTTTGACATGATGTGTTGGATACAGCCTCAAATGTCAGGAAAATATTCTGTAAGAGCTCAGTATTTAATGCCAAGCACCTAAGGGTATTCGAAATACTATACATAGATCTTCTTCCCTCTGACTCCTTGTAATATAAGAAAGTTTGACCCCTTGACCACCATTGATTTCAGAAGCCCTGAACTGTGTGTGCGCACAGTGGGTGGCCAGCAGAGTGACTTGTTAGTGGTAACTCCTCTGTGTACGTGAGTTGTACGTAGGGAAAGCTAACCCACTTACCCTGTCTGTAACGAAACAAAGTCACCCTCTGAGGAATGACAGTTTGTACCCAACAAAGAGGCTAAGTTAAAGGATGCACCCACCACCCTTTTTGTCCATTTTCGGTGTTTGTGGCTCTAGGGTGGGATCAGGACTTTACACTGAGCTACATCCCTGGCCCCTTCCTGCTTTTGTTTTAGAGATAGAGCCTCACTAACTTTGTAAGGTGCCCAGGCAGGCTAAAACATGTGATCCTCCTGTGTCAGCCCCCCAGGGTGCTGGCGTTATAGGCCTGTGCTACCTCCGGGCCCAGCTGACACTAGCCTTCAGAGAGGAGCTGAGCCCCAAGTGTGTCCTCCCGCTGGGATGCGCACTGGTTGGGAATGGGAGCTCCTCTGCTTCCTCACTGGGTGCTCTGTCCCTGGAGGAGCATCCAACCGCGTCATGTCACAGGCCGGTCTGACCTGTGACCCGGTGGGGTTTGCCCTTGCTTTTAGCAGAGTACTGGAGGAACGATCTTGGCCTCGTATAATATAAACAATATAATTAATATATACACATAAGGAATGAAAATTTGCTTTAAAAATTTTTGATTATAATGTTGAAAAATCAGTCAGTGGCAAAACTCAGCAGGCCACAGGCCAGACCTGCCGTAATGGCACAGCTTGTGGGACTAGCTTTGATTGCCCAGCCAGGTGCCTGCCCCTAATCTCAAGCTCCAGGATGGCCACCGTGGATGAGGCCACTGCACCCCAACAGGAAGGTGAGGTGGGGCCACCCCTGCTGGGAGGGGCGGGCCGCCTTCCTCCTCACTGAACGTTGAATCCCGTTGATCTTAGGTAAAGTGGAACATTTTCTCTTACAAGTTCCTGCTTCTGCTGTATTCAGTATCGAAAAGAATGACTCCTCAGTGCCAGCTGTGCCCTCACATGTGCCCAGTGGCTCTTGTTCACCCAAGTCCTGGGGAGGCAGGTCTGGGAGCTGGTGCCTAAGAGGATGTGGGCACCAAAAAATTAGGAAGCAGCCCAGATCCTCAGAGTACGGGCCAGGTGCGTGTTAAGTCCTCGTGCTGTCACCTGGTGCATAGGCAGACTGAGGGCATGGTGGAGCCCAGAGCCACCCCAGTGCAAGGTGCCTCCTCCCGCACTCTTTTCTCTGGCTTCTGTCCACCTTGTCGGGTCCTTGCCGTGGGTGTGGGGCGCCCAGCGGTTGCGGAGCCCCCAACGTGTGATCACAGCCCATTCTCCGAAACAGACACGCCAGTCCCGAGGAATCACCCTCAGAGGTCACTGGGTGAACTCAGGGACCCAGACGGTGAGCACACAGTGCTGGGAGGTCACCATAGTGAGTGACGGCGACACCCGGTGTGAGCGGTGTGCCCCTCGTGCCTGGGATACCCACCTGGAAGGCCGGAGAGGGATGCGGGAAGAAGCAAGGGACAGGTGATCTCCAAGGAGGGCGGGAGTGGGAACCGGGGAGACCGGCGGGAAGGCGCGCTGACTTTCGGCAGCAGAAAGACAGGCTGAGCTGAGGGGGGTCTGTCCGTTGGCAGGAGGTAATCTGTTCTTGGTGGAGTTAAAAGTAGTTTTCTAACAAATTATTAGTTGTTTAAAATGTAGGTAGCAGGCCCTGCCCACTAGTGCAGACCTGTAATCTCAGCACTTTGGGAAGCTGAGACAGGAGGATCACAAGTTTGAGCCCAGCCTGGGTACCTTAGTGACCTAGCAAGATCTTTTCTCAAAATCGAAAGTAAAAAATAAATAAATAAATAAATTAAAAAATAAAAGTAGGCTGGAGATGTAGCTCAGTGTGAAAGCCTCAGGCTCCAGCCTGGCACCAAGAAGAAAAAAAAAAAAATAGCCGAAAAAAAGAAACTAATAATCACTACCAACCAAAAAAGGCAGTTTTCTAAAATAATACAGCGGAAAGGGCGGTTTCTTTATTCAAGTGGGCAGTGTCCAGAACTGCTGTAAGCACGCGGAGTGGGCAGCTGAGGCTTGTCCTGGGGACGCCCCGTTGGCACCCGTCTGTCCCCTGACTCCAAGTCTGTCCTCTTGTGGCTTGCACGCTGCCGCTGATGCCCTGTTGGTCTCCTCGCAGGTGGGAAGCACCGTGTTCTTCAGATGCAGGAAGGGCTACCATGTCCAGGGCTCCACCACGCGGACCTGCCTGGCCAACCTCACTTGGAGTGGCGTCCAGACAGAGTGCATACGTAAGTGGGACCCCTGTTTGCTTTGGCAGGAGTCTGTTTCTAGCTGACTGTGGAGGAGGTTGTTTGGTTTCCTAATCCAGCATTTTGAATGCTTCTCACCGCCTCGCTCCTAGCCCGCAGCCTCCGCAAGTCCCAGAGCCTAGTGGTGCAGCCAGAGGCTCTAGCCGGGGCGTCAGCGATGCGCAGGCACTGCAGGTGGCGTGGCCTCTCTGCTGATGTGGCTAGCGCTTCTGCAGAGCAATCCTGTGGGCCTGGTTCTTCTCGTGAGCATCAGGGTCACGAAGCAAGTCAGAGACCAGGTATTCATGCCTGCAGCTCTGCGTGGCCTCTAGACTTGAGGTGTGTGAGAATCGACCGTATCATCGAAATAGACAAAGTTCAAATTTTACTTTGTGACTCAATCATAAAACTTGGAAAGGTTTTGCATGAATGCTTAGAAAATCAATAATTCATTTGCCGGCTATTAATTTAGTGAGGCATTGTTCTCCGTTTCACTCTGCTAAACATGAAATCGTTAGTAGACAGCTAAGAGAAATTATTTTAATTGAACAGAGGTCTGACTTTTGTACATATACAGGGTATTCTGTAAGTGTGTTGATTTTTTCTGTGTGGTGAATTCTGGGACACCCTGTATGTTGAAATCAGTGCTTGCGTGGCTTTCCTTGTAGCATTACTTCAGATATAAAGTGATCCTGAGGAAACAGTGTTTGCATTACTATAAACTGTGTTGTATGCTTTTTAAATATTTTTACATGTGGGGTAACCTCTGGGACACCTGACTTTGCCAGATCTGTGTTTATTTCAAAAGTGTCATCTCTGCTTCACTGAAATCTGAGGGTAGCATGCGTACATGCTCGCGGGCGGTGGTGGCTGTCCCTGAACAGCGCGGCTTGCTAGGATCTCGTACGTGTGCGTCTGTAGACACGTATGAGTGTGTATCATAGAAGATATATGTAAGTTCCTAGAAACTTACTGTGTTCAAAATTTGAAATCTTGCTACCATGTAAAGTATTAACAATACTTAAAGCAATTGCATTCATCACTTGAACATTTTAACCTAATGAACTTTATAAAAAGTAGAAGGTATTTGATACAACAGAATAAACATTAGGATAGCTTTTATTCATAGATTTTAATATATTGAGACAGGATCTCATTCTGTAGGCCGATCTGGTCCTGAACTTACTGGGTAGTCTAGGCTGGACTCAAACTCACAAAATCCTCCTGCCTCAGCCTCCCAAGTGCTGAGATTACAGGTGTGTGCCATCACACCCGGCTTACGTGGTGCTGGGGAATCAAATGCAGAGGCACTTTAATCGCTGACCTATTCCCACAGCCCCTTAGATAGTATTTTAAAGGAATTGATAATCTATAACACTTAAAGTTTCTAAGCGCACATCAGAATTTTGCCTCTCCCTTCATCAAACTCTGCATTTCCTCGTTACTGCCCGGCCAACATCGGGGCCCGTTTCTGGGTGGGCATCAGTCTGTCTGTGCAGGCTTGTGAAAGTGGTCACCCAAGCGTATTTTACCTGTTACCTGTCTTTGGCTATGGGATCCGAAGCATTCTGCTCATCAAAAAGCTAAAACCTCTGAGTGCCCGCCAAGAGCTGTGCACGTCCTGTGCCCCTGAGGTCGCCAGCTCCGTAGACTTTCCTGGGCTCCTGTGTTGGCTTTAGAATCAGATGCCCACTTTATCATGAGCCCAGACGTAGTGTCTCTAATGAGTTCATCCTGTTTCAGCCCATGCCTGCAGGCAGCCAGAAACCCCGGCGCACGCCGACGTGAGGGCCATCGACCTCCCCGCCTTTGGCTACACCCTGGTGTACACCTGCCACCCGGCCTTCTTCCTAGCAGGTGGATCTGAGCACAGGACGTGCAAAGCTGACATGAAATGGACAGGGAAGGCCCCTGTGTGTAAAAGTAAGTCGCTGGCCTGGTGCAAAGGCCCAGCCTTTAGGGCACTGGGGACAGCGGGCGCCACGAGGGGCAGCCGAGGGTGGCATTGTCGCCTTGCTGGGACACACTCCATGTGCGTGTGCTGTGCGTGTATGGCTGTGCGTGCTGTGTCTGACCCTTGTGGCGGAGCTACGTGGTCGTCTACATTGTGCTGCCCACATTGGAAGTCACAGAGAAAGCCACTTGGTTGCAGAGAAGCATTCTGAGTTAAAAAAAAAAATAAACTAAAGTATATTTTCAAAAATATTTCTTAAAAAGGAAAATGGATAAAAAAAAATATCACCGCATAGCTGAGAATCCACAAATTAAGTGGCCTGTGTTCTTTGTAGGGCCACAGCAGCGTGGCGGTGAACCTGCGCCTCAGAGCCCTTGACAGTGGCTCTGCTCTTTAAATGACAAAAGCAGTTAGCAAGGAAGTATAATTTACTCTCAGCTTTGTGTGTTTACAAGTGGGAGTGACGAGTCCAGGTCAGGTGTGGTGAAAGCAGATGTGCCCTGGTAGCGCCGCACACACATGGAAGTTCTAAGCCCCGAGCAGACGTCCCAGGGGAGGGAGTGACCCCGGTGACTTCCGCCCTGGTGTCCCAGAGCCTCTGCTGACTTGCCCTTCTGTATTCAGGACTTGTCACAAACTCATCTCCTCCTGCCCTTCCCTCTCAGAAACAGGGACACAAACTGTAAGGGAAAAAGGCACACTGTGGTTCCACGTAAAACTAAAGAAAGCCACTTGATCACAAGCTCCGTGCAGCTTGGTGGACCAGCTCACCTCCCGGCAAGGGAACTCCCCTGGGGCCTTAAATGCAAGCTTAGGGACAGACATTTCGACTTGGGAGGGAATTGGAAGATCCCGAGGGACTATGAAAGTGCCACTAGCTTGGGCGTCACCCTCAGCGCAGGGCGCCTCGTCCCCCGCTGGGGGCAGCACGCTGGCCAAGCCACCCTTGTTTGTAAGGCTCTCTGTCGTAGCACCTTTCAGAGTCGTTCCTGTGGGGGGCGGGCAGAGACTCCGTGGTAGCTCCAGCTTGGTCCAGCCAGCACGGGGGACGTTCTGCTGTCGACACGTGGGTTTAAAAGTGTTTATGTGTGCGATTTTCCTATTTTATCAATTTTTTTTTTTAATCTGGAGAAAGGACAGTTGCTTCAATTTGACATTTTTTCAGCCTTCTTCAAAAATAAATGTTTTTGAAAGTGATAATTTGTCTTTTTACTTGTAGGTAAAGGAGTGAGAGAAGTTAATGAAACAGTTACTAAAACTCCAGGTTTGTATACCAGAACAGTTATAGATTTTGATCGCACGGAGTACTCTGTTCCCCACAGTACCCTTCACAGTGAAACAGCCGTTAGCGTTGGGAGTTCGCAGCTCACTCGTCCATTTCGGTTCCTTAGAGCCCCTGGCCAATGCAGACCCCGAACCCTGGACCTCAGTGGTTCCTAGGCAGAAGGCATCGTGGGAAGGAAGGCCGCGTGGGATTGCTCACGGCCCGGCCAGGAGATGCCTGGGGCATTTCACGGGAGGAAAGGGGCCCAGCCACCCTCATGCATGGTATGACAGAGAGCCTTATAAAAAGGGTTGCAGTCCCTCGTCCTCCGGAGGACTAGTGTCTCAGTTCCCCTTTCGTTGCTGGGACACAGTCCCCGAAGCCCACACTGACGGAGGCACGGCTTGCTTAGCTCACAGTCACAGGCGATCTCAGTCCGCACAGGGTCGGCGGCAGCGGCCGGCAGTCCGCAGAAGGCCCAGCGGGAGGGAAACTGGACGTCCCGTGGTGGGTGGGGCGGGCGAGAACATGGAGTGTGGAGCTGGGAAGTGAGTTTGTTACGAGCTGGCTGGAGCGTGTGACCCCCTGCTTCAGCCTCCCAGGTGCTGGGACAGGGGCCTGTGCCGCCACACCCACTGGAAGTTGGCATTCCTCATCTGTGGGGGACCTTCGGGCTATGCCACCGTGCTTAGGGACTTTTCTTTAAAGCAGATTTTTGTGTGCAGTCCATAGAAGAGTCATGGCCCAGGGCTCCACCCTTTCCTGGTCAAGCCCCAGGACCTGCCCCTTCTGACCTGGCCCTGCCGCCTACCAGCACCGGGGGCAGTGGATTAACTCCCACGATTGGGTCACCGTCAAGCATGAGGCTTTAGGGGGACCTTCGGGTCTGAACCCTAAGAAGTAGCCCACTCACAGCACTGAGAGTGCAGCCGGTACCTGGGCCACTCAGAAGTGGAACTCTGTAGGTCAGGCAGCCTCTGCCTCCCCCTGGGCCTGGGGCAGCCTGTCGCCAGCCTGAAAGCTCTGCTAAATGCATCCAAGAGATACGGTCCTGAGTCCTAAGGTGCATCTTTGTTGCCCGAAATCCTCTGGCCTAGTGAATCTCTGCTATCCATGTTTGAATAGCAGATTGCATCACGCAACTATATACATTTAAGCTGTGCTTCTTAAGAGAAAAAGAGGATACAGTAAACCTTTAGGAATAAGCGAAACATTTTGACTAGCACTTTCCTGAATTGGGTTGTAACCCTGGTCTCTTGGACCTGAGTCTCGATTTTTAGGATGAATATCAAAAGAACGTTTGCAATGCTGTTAATTCAGAATGCTGCGCTCCATGCTTAATGCTTACGTGAGGCAAAGTCAGTCGTGATTAGAGAAATGGCCCCATATAGATAGTGAAGAAAGAACTGTGTCCTTATGGGCTGTTGTATTTCAGTATGACTTAACAATCAAGGACAGAAAACATTGTTTTATCAACTTAACACTCTTCAATGAAGGAAACATGGTGTATGTTTTTGTTGTCATCACTGTGGTTTTTTTGTATTTTTTTATTTGCTGATTTTGTGTCCATGACATTGAGATAACTGTAGATGCTTTTGCTCAGCGTGCACATTGCGAACAGTAGGTCTGTTCGCCCGTGGTCTGTGGGGAAACGCTCTTCAGAGAAGGGTTTCCACAAGGGACCGCGTTCTGACCCAGCTCAGCTGTGCGCCCGCCTGGTGCCTTGCACTTCCTCAGCACCAGATGACCGGGACCGGAAAGATGGCCTCCCCAGCTCCCTCTTATTCAAATTGGAAACTGTGTCTTCCAGCTCCGGGTGCCTCCGTGTGCCCGGGCAGACAGGCCACTGCCGCAATCCGCCAGCAAGCGTACATCAGGGAGACGGTGGGAACGCGCTACATGCAAGGATCTTTAGCTGAGAAATCTTCTAGCTCGGAAAAGTTATTTTAGAGGCTATTAATTTTGATCTCTCAGTGAAAAAGCATCTTCAGGCCCCTAATCAAACCAGGGCCGCAGTAAGTTTGCGTATGGATAAATACCTGTGCTTGATGTCCGTCCATTCTAAGCAAAGGTCTTAGCTGCTTGTGTTAGTTTGTCTATCTTAACGTACTTAATTTTACTACTTCTCCTGTCTTTGCCCGTAAGCTGGGACTACAGAAAGCCAGGGAAAGCTACTAGATTCCGTTGTTCCTGGCCTTGCCCGTGGGCAGCCTCAGCTTTATAGGCGAAGCCTGTCCAGGGAAAGGGGGACTGGCCAGCCAGATGGACAAGAGGAGCGTGCCACAGGTGCAGCACCCTGGGGCTTCGTCATAGTTTCTTTAAATGGATTAGCAAAAAGTATACATTTAGGAAGAAACAGATCTTCACTTTCCCCCAAGCAGCTCAAACAAGGGATTTGGCCACCTCGCAGGGGGTGTGGCTCTCGCCCCGCCGCACTGTGACTTAGGCAGACCAGCCCGTAGGGCACCTGGCCTAAGTCGCAGTGCCCTGACTCTACTCAGCTCACATAATGTTGTGAAAATGGCCAGATTTCATGTGTCATCATTGGCGGAAGTGTGAAAATAAATATTTTTGTAAACATTGTAAACAAAGAAAATATCACTGCAATCATTGCCATCACTCCTGGTGCATGTTACGTTGTAAAGAAAACTGAGGATTTTGGGGGGGATGAAGGGAGTTGTATTCCTTTTCTGTCTTTCTGTCTTTCTGTCTTTCTTTCTTTCTTCCTTCCTTCCTTCCTTCCTTCCTTCCTTCCTTCCTTTCTTCCTTTCCTTATTCAGTACTGGGAATAGAGCCCAAGGTCTTCACACTGAACTACATCCCCAGCCCACTTCATTTTTCACTCTGAGACAGGCTTACTAAGACGTTAAGTTGCCCAGGCTGAACTTGAACTTACAATCCTCAGCCTCAGCCTCCTGGCGTGCTCAGGTTACAGGCCTGTGCCCCAGCCTCCTGGCTCTTCCACACAGGACAAGGGCCCAGGTGACCAGGTCACTGTTGTCACCTCCATCTCCACAGCTGGCTGTGGCTTCTTACTGAACAGCAGGACCCCTTCTGTATTTCCGTGTCTGGGCTTCACACCGGGTGTGCGCTAACGTCTGTCCCCTCCCTCCCCACAGTTCCCTCAGATGTGTTTTTCGTCAATTCGGTGTGGAAAGGATATTATGAGTATTTAGGACAGAGGCAACCAGCGACTCTCACCGTGGACTGGTTCAATGCCACCAGCAGCAAGGTGAATGCGACCTTCACAGCGGCCTCACAGGTGCAGCTGGGGCTGACAGGTGGGTGCCAGGGTTCTGCCCAGGCAGGAGGTCTGCAGGCAGGGACAGTG
>PVKB01007816.1:0-26609 GCA_004027205.1 Ctenodactylus gundi
GGGGGGGGCGGGGCACCTGACTGTCACATCTGTGAAAGGCAGGGCTGAACAGGCAGCCAGAGCTGTTCCCTTCAGAGTTCTGGGGGCTCCTCTACCCTTCTCCCCCAGTGGGATGGACAGGGTTAAGAGAACAGCAGAGCGCGGGAGCAAAATAAGGACAGACACGGAGGGAAAACCAAACGAAACCACGGAGGGGCAGACGGACAGTTCCGGAGACTACATGATCCACAGAGAGAGACATCCCAGGGAATTAGCCATCCCTCCCTGCACACCCTAGTACCCAGCTGTTGCCAGGGCAACGGGGCAATACCTGTCTCTCCGGAGGAGATGAAGTTGCTAGGGTAACTACATCCTGTCTTTCCTGAGGACCATCCTGGAATGTAGCACCCACTGGCCGTTCCCATGGCAACTGCCTCTTTGCCCCACTTAATCCCGTCTGCTAGAAGGGCCCCACAGTTGGAGGTGGGGGAGGTGGGAAGAAGCAAGATCACTTGTGGACTAAGTTTGTTCTTGTCCGCCTTTTCCACTCCGACTCAGTCCCTCACCTTGGGGGTGCTGGGTCCACCCGCCCCCGGCCATGAAGGCCTGCAGCATTGTGTGCAGCAGGCCAGGGCGTCCAGGAGCAGGTTTTGCAGTGGAACGCAGGCAGGTGTTGGGGAGGCAGTTACCGGGGCAACGGGAACAGGGCGTTTCGGGAGGTGGTTGCCATGGGGACTTGGATGCTGACGAAGGCTCGCGAGGCTGTGAGCAGCCACAGTGCCCTGCTCAGAAGCCCCAGGCTCGTCAGTCAAGCAGGTTCTCCGTTCACACTCGGCAGCACGGGCAGGCGAGTGGCTTT
Organism: Ctenodactylus gundi; assembly: GCA_004027205.1. Classification (NCBI taxonomy): domain Eukaryota; kingdom Metazoa; phylum Chordata; class Mammalia; order Rodentia; family Ctenodactylidae; genus Ctenodactylus; species Ctenodactylus gundi. The sequence continues at coordinate 839 of PVKB01007816.1, forward strand.
CAGTTCCAGGAGCTGAGCAGCAGTGCCCAAGCCCTGGTTCCTCAACCCTGAGCCTCGCCTGCCCACCCAGTGCCAGGATGGCTACCATCACCTGCACTCGCTTCACAGAAGAGTACCAGCTCTTCGAGGAACTAGGAAAGTGAGTTGTGCCTCAGGGAGTCCTGGAGGGTGAAAGGGTTCAGCCTCTCAGGTGGGGCGTGTGCCTGCATTGCCTGGGGTTCTCCTTTACTCACGGAGGAAGGTGGCTGCATGGCTTGGGGGGGGGTACTTGCATGTATACGGGGCGCCCAGAGTCAGATGTAGGCACATTCGTGGGTGCAGATGTACCGTCAGCTGATTGTGTATATACGTAAGGGTGATGGGTTGACAGTGTATGCTATTATGCACACATGTGGAAACACACACACGTGAACACATGACCTACGCATGCATAGATTCTTAGACATTCAGAGTTCAAGTGGATTTTCCCATTCAACTGGGTCTGCATAGATTTTTAAACACTCAGGGTTCCAAAGGATTTTCCCATTCAGCTGGGTCCAAGTTGAAATCCCTCTCCAGTTGCACTTAGGTAGCTCAAGTGACAGAGAGTTTGCCACCTCCCGGGTAGTCCTTCCTGACTTTAGACACCTGCAGAGTGGCCAACTTTCTCTTGTAAACACATCTTTTCCCCACCGCTCCCTTTCTAGTTCCTGTCAAGAGCGAGGACATAAGTACAGGAGGGGTTAATATGGGAGTGACTAGTGTCAGGAGGAGAGGAGGAGCAACCAGCAAGCTGGGGGGAGCACTGCTGCTTCAGGGGCTGAGGAATGAAGGGTGCATATGCTGTGGTCCTTTGGCAAAGTTGCCCAGTCCCAGAGCTCATTTTGTGTACCCCATGCCAATGGGAGAAGCGTGGGAGGGTGAAGAGAAAAAGGGAAAAAGGGAGCCCTTTTCGGCAGCCTAATAGTCTGTGAGACATCGGGAAATGTTCCTGGATGCCCTCGGCTGGGCTTGTGGAGGATCCTGGGGTGGATCGAGGGTTGAGCTGCAGTTTGGAGGTGGAATTTGCTTTGTGGGCGAAAGGGCACCAGAATTCTCTTTGGTGCCTGCTATAGCAGCAGAAGTACTGGGAGAGGGGCCAAGGAGGCAGTGTGAGGTCTGGATATGTGTGCACCAGTGTGTGTTTTGAGGAGAGGGTTAAAATTTGTTACTGTATAAGGACTTCTAAGGGGAGTTGATTGTGTTGTATAAGGACTGACTTTGGGGTAAGCTTGTGTGCACCGAAAGAGTGTGCATATGCCTGTGCGTGTGCATCGGGAAGAACTGCTTGTGTATCAAGCCTGAGATCCAAGTGCAAGGGTGCACGTATGTAAGTGTGCAAGGAGTGCTATTGGTTAGGTTGCACAGGAGGAGTAAGTTTGTGGATATGCGTCACTGTGAGTGCACACAGATGGCAGGTCAGACTGTGTGCAAATCAGTAGGCCTGTGTACTGGGGTGTGTAAGGATGCACAATGAGACGTGAACACAGTGCTGTTCCCATGGGGCCTGAATGTACACATCTATGTTAAGACTGGGGTCATTGGAAGATGTGTATGCATCTGTGTACATGTGCATGTGTGCATGCGTGGGCGTATGCATGTGGCCTGGGCTCATGGGCTTGTGTTGATGCATGGGTGTTATAGGCATGTGTGAGCTCATGCTGGTATCTGCATGTATGTGGGAAGTGGGCTATGGCTGTGTCTAAACAGTATTCCTGCACATACATCAACACAGACACACTCACACTTGCACACTCAGCCTATCCAGACACCTATAGACATGCCAGATCTTTTGTGCAGACACATCCTCCAGTGCAGATGTGTGTTCACTCTGACCAGCAGAATTCCTGATTGAGTGTCTTTGTGCTGGAGGTGGGGGCCAGGAGTACAATGTGTAGGGCTTCTCTGGAGAACTGGGACTATGCCCTCACTTGAGCTGGACCCCTACTAGGTGCTTTCTACTGCCTACCCAGAACCCAAGAGCTCCAGTTGCCTAGGATCTGCCTTTCAGGGGTGACCAAGGCTGGGCTGTTGGTGGGACTGCGTCACAGAGTGCTGTGACATGGAGATGGGATGTGACTCAAGCGCTGAAAGTGAAAACTGTAGTGCTGCTCTGCCCGAGAGCATGCAGGCACCACAAGCTGGGATCCATGGGTGACGCTGCAGAGATGCTCTGTGATCCATCCAGACCTTCGCTCACCTGAACTCTTGGAGACGAGGCCACAGGCAGACTTCCAGGGGAGAAGGAGCCCTAGCATGACTGTGGCAGGAACGCTGAGGGTGGCAGGCATAGCCAGGCCTTGTCTAATCAATTTCAGACCTCTTCCTTCCAGAACCATCAGTCCTCTTAACCTTTTTTAGGTCATATAGTCCTCTAGGAATCTGATGAGAGTCTAAATTGACATTCCCCAGAAAAATGCACAAACCTACAAAATGCTGCTTGTGATGTCAGGAGCTTGAAGGACCTTGGGCAGATGGTGCCAGGGCCTGAGGGGAAAGATGGTTGAGTTAGAGAAAAAGGGCTGCCATGGCCCGGCTGCATGCCTGGGGTCTGTGTTACAAAGGCCAGGGCATGTCATGGAGGAAGGTGTTAGCTCCTACTCTACATACCAGTGTCAGTCCAAGTGTCCAGAGGGGCAGGAAGGGGTGGCACCCTTAGCCCTGTGACGCTGGGCAGGTTGACACCTCCTCCCCCACTTGCAATCTGGAGATAAAAAATGGCTGTGAAGATTAAATGAGACAATTTGTGTGGAGACAGCCTGGAGCCTGATTTGCTAGGGACGTCTAGGAGGACAGTATTGCTGGGATTATAGTTCCTGCCCTCAGGGGCCAGGCAGTGCTGAGGAAAGGGATTGGGCTGTCTGCAATGTTTACTTTTTGTCTGGAGTTTGCCCAGTGAGAGTGCTGGGGGGCCCCCAGCTGGCAGAGAAGCCCCAAATGAAGATACCTGTAGAGTCGGCTCACCCATTGATCACCCCTACCCCTCCCAGCCAGGATGTGTCCCTTCTAACTAGCGAGATGATTAGCAGAGGGAGCTAAGTTGGCCCTGACACAGAACGCTGGCGCCTTTGGGCCTACTAGGCAGGTCCCTGGTTTGCCCAGCTGGAAAGGAGGCAAGTGCCTCTCCTGGGCTTCCTGGTTCCCTGCCAGCGGGGCCCAGCTTGTCACTGAGGGTCTTCAGGGAGCCCAAGGTAGATCTGGCTATAAGAGGAGCGACTACTCCTTCCTGGGCAGCTGGGGCTGGGGCTGGAGGCAGGGCCCCCATGGAGGTTTTCTGGAATATCTAGTTGGTACCATACTGAAGGTCCCACAGAAGCTAATGAATGCAGAAGAGCCAAGGCTGGATGTCAGGTACCCTAAAGGATTCGGATGGGTCTGTCTCTTTAGGACCCAGAGCTTAGCTCACCTCTTCCTTCCTCGACCCCAATCCTCTTCCACCCCTGGATGAGATCCATGAGCACAGGAGCTGACTTGGAGGCAGGTACAGCATTGGCAGCAGGGGCAAATTGTACGTGGGTGGCCAGCCCTTCTCTGAAGTCCAGAGTCTCAGAACACTGTAGAAACGCTGGCGTTCAGGTGCAAGGGAAGAGCCAGAGGCCCCAGAGAAGGGCATGGTGGAGGACGTGACGGAGAAGAAAGCCCTTGACATTCCCTGGCTTGCCTTCCACCCGGGCGGCAGAGGTTAGAGCGGCAGAGAATCAACCTGCAGCCTGGGTGATCACTGCGCTGCACAGAAAGAGCCTCCAAAGGAGATTTTACTTGAGAAAGAAAGAGGTTGGGAGGGAGAGAGCTCTACCCACTCTTTTCTCTCTAGAAACAGGCATCTGAAATTGACTCAGGCAGTGCTAGGGAAGGGGTGGTGCAGTTGGCTGACAGAGGGAGGACTAGTTCTTGTGTCTGAGTCCCCTGTGACCCCATAGCATTGTGCTGTGCACCAGGCTCAGCTGGGCTGCTCAGTAGGTGACAGCATCGCCCAGAGGCAACTCCATGTGCTGGGTCCAGGGTCCTGAGAGCTTGACTCGCCTCTTGGGCCCAAGCACTCACACTGTAGAAGGTGCTTGGCCATCCTTCCCCTTCCCTGGTAGAGCCAGCAGGAGGATGGACACCGTCATCCTGAAGGGAACAACACCAAGGCATCGGTCCCCCTCAAAGACAGTGGCATCCCTTCATTGCTCCTAATCACCTCTCCATCCACAGTGTGCTGGGACTGGCCAGGCCCTTCTCTATCCAGTAGCTGGTCTCCAAAGGAGGCAGCTGGGCTTATTCTACATCTTTCAGGTGAGCAGCTGGAACAGATAGAGCCATGGTTCAGAGGTGGCACCCGGGCCTCTAGTGGCCAGCGTAGGCTGGGAAGGTTGCTCAGAGGGTCTTCTGGATGCTGTGTCTGGGGAACATTCTCCATCTTGCTCACAAGTGGTCACTTACTTTCCAGTCATAATTTTGTCTCAAATTTACTGAATTGCCATGGGTGAATCACTTGTCTTTTGCATACCTCAACTTTACTACCTGTAAAATTGAGTTTTTTTTTTTTTTAAATCTCTGGAGATGGCTAAAATACCCTATTACGGTTGCTGACCTCTGCAGCCTGCTTCTGTGGAGGGCTGCATGGGAACCTACAGATGCCAGAGCATCAGAACTAGAAGGATCGTAGATTCTGTCCATTTGCTGTACACGTGGGGAAACACTCAGAGGAACGTGACTTATCAAAGGCCGTAGTGAGAGGTGGCGGCAAGGTCGGGGCTAGGAGATGAGAAGATGTAGGGACCAGGGGCCAAAAGGCGGGAATTGGGAAGAAAGACCTCAGGGACAGGCGCAAGCACGGGGAGAGCCTTTCCTTGCTCTCCCTCCACGCCTTCAAAGCGGCAGGCAGACACACGTTCTAGCGCATGCTGCAGCCCTCCACCCCCACACTGCCACCCCCACACAGGCTGAGACACACTGACACTCCGCTGAGCCTGCCTCCCTCTTCCTGCCACCCTCCTCAAGTACACAGCGACACCGCTGCCAGCAGCCCTGCGGCATGCGACCACGGGTCTCTATGTGGAGTGAGGGCAGCCCCTTGGGATACAATGGCTGCATCCTGACTCTAGTGTGTGCATACATGTGCCCTTCTCACAAGCTCATGGGAGAGCACATGCACAGATGGACAGACAGACAGACAGACCCCACCACCGCCACACGCACTGCCCCGACATGACACAGAGCGCGTGTCTACCTCCCTATGCAGGACAGGAAGGTGATGCTGGTCAGGTGTCTGGACTCCCTCTTTCTCTGTATCTCTCTCAATTTTGATCATCTCTCTTTATCTGGTCTTCCTCTTGCCTTCTGGGGCAGGACCCTCTGCCCAGCCCACCCTGTCCAGTGTGCCTGCTGCTCATGGCCTATTCCCTTCTGAGCTTTTCTGTGCTCTGGAGAAGCCTCTTGCTTCAGAAAAACCCATGCCATCATCAGCTGAGACTCAGCCCTCCAGTCTAGGTCCCTGTGGACCCAGTGTCTGAGAGGTAGGCGGCCATGAGACCTTCCCTCCTGGGAAGGCTGGGAGGCTTTTGGCAGTTGGGGTCATGTAAAAGGAGGAACACATTTGTGATCGTTGTAGACATTCAACAGGTGATTCCGGAGCAGATTCTCTGTCCTTTGCCCTGGGCCAAGCTCAGTGAGTACCACATGCAAAAACTTAATGTTGGTTCTGCTGTCATGTGGTTCCTAATCTGGTACAAAACCAAACATCAATCAGATCACGTTAGAAACTATTATAAAGCAACTGGATAAAGGCTGTGAACACAAACATGAAGCTGTAAATTACAAAGAGACCTTAACAAGTTTGGAGTGAGGAAAGTATCATAGAGGGTTCCCCAGAAGTGATGCTAGGCCTCTGGGGGCTGAATAAGAGTTAATCAGAATCTGTGAGAGTGTTTCTGAGAATGCAAGAACTTAAGCAAAGGCTCTGCGCTTGTATTTTAGTGGAGCACGGGAGCCCCCGAGGGATTTGGGGTCACATAATCTGACCCCAATTTTCAGGTGCTGGATTCTAGGAGGCATATTAAAAGTCTATAAGCTATGTAGAAGAGGGGGCTAAGCAGGGTGGTGAAGGTCTGGCAGCCATATCAAGTGAGAGAGTGCTGAGAAATGGACAAAACTTAGCAGGCAGAAGAAGGCTGTGTCCTTAGCCCCTTGATCTATAGTGATATCCTGGGGCCCCAGAGGCCCTAGAGGGCAGGACAGCTGAATGCAGAGGACAAGAGAGGCAGATTTCATTGCCATACGACGAAGAGCTTCTGAATGGCCAGAACTGCTCATCTGGCCCACAGATGACTGCAGCTCAGGAGACAGAGATTGGCAAAGTCACAGTCCTTGGCCTCCCTGAGCCCTCCTGCCAACATCTCTGCCCTCACCTAGTGAGACAACACTTACTTCAGCATGAAGAGGGAGATGGTACCCAGGTCCCCTTGGTTCCATTCAGGTGCTCTCAGAGGGCAGGGCTCTGTTGTTTCACAGATGGAGGACTAAGGCCCAGGGAGAGCAAAGGCCCTGTCATGGTCACACCAGTCTATGACATAAATGGGCCTCCTGTCTTTTCGCATTCCAGTGTGTGCAAAACACACTACCACTTGATCCTTTTTCTGAAACTGGGACCTCTGAAAACCCTTGGGATATGCACAATGGACAGGGCAAGCCAGGCAACCACCAGAGACTAGGCAGAAAGTAGCCCCTCAGCCTCTCCCTGGCTTTGCCATGCTCTGGCCTGGCCTCTTGGTCCTGAGAATCATTTTCTATTTTTCCCTCCTTCTTTTTGTAATCCATTCAAAAAAATTAAAAACCATGCATAGCCAAAGCAAGGAATATGTTGGAACTTCTGTCGGTTCTATGTTCTCTGCAGAAAACAGAATCTTCTGGTTCCTGGGCCTTCTGCATCCCCTGTGAGACTTCTGCTGGGTTGGCGTTGGGGCGGGGGGTGCAGGACAGCTCGTCCCTGCAGCATTTTCTGGAGTCTAGGCGTGGGTGGCACAGCCGCAGTGAGCAGGAGAGGAGAGGCGCTCTTTCAGTAACAGGTCCCAGGGTTTTCTATGTAACTCTGGTGGAGTTTTGCTCGCAGAGATGCTGTGGTGAGCCAGGGAGACGTGGGGAACGCCAAGCAGAAGGCATCCTGAACCCAGCCTCACCCCTTCTGACATGTTTACCGTTTGTACACCCACATAGCTGTGTTTGGCTTGTTTATTATTAAGAAAAAAAGCTGGGTCTAGGACGTAGGCCTGTAACCCTCGTGTTCTAAGAGGCTGAGGCAGGAAGATAGCAAGTCAGAGCCCAGCCTGGACAACTTGGCAACTTAGCAATTTAGCGAGACCCTGTCTCAAAATCCAAAGTAAAAAAAAAAAAAAAAAAAAAAAAAAAAAAAAAAAAAAAAAAAAAAAAAAAAAAAAAAAAAAAAAAAGGCTGAGGATGTAGCTCAGTATGAGGGCTCTAGGCTCGATCCCTAGAACCACAGAGAAGAAGTCAAAGGATGGAGAGAAAATTATTGACAAACAAGAAAGAGAGGGCTTGCATGTTACTTAACAGCAGCTGATTTCACAGATGGGTAAGCTGTGGTCCCAAAGGAAAACGGTTTTCCTAAGGACACAATGCCAGGTGTGGAGGAAGCACCCTATTCTGGGTTTCCCTTTTGTTTCTAATGAAATCAGTCCCTGCTTTTAAACTGTTGGGGGAATTAGGAGATCTCAGAGATTCCCATGTAAGCTATGGCTGCTCTCCCCTAAGCACACACACTCATGCCAACTCACAGAACTCTATAAATTTCCCACAGATCTCCCCTTCTAAAGCCCAACCATGGATCTCAAATGAGGGCCCCTCTGATTCCAGCAAATAGGGTATTAGAAAACCAAAGGGCTCTGAGTTGGAAGTTCTGGGTCAGGGTCAGCCTCAATTTCCTCATCTCCTCATAGATGAAGGGGCTAATTTCCATGGTGAAACATGATGGGATGGATTTCCATGGGGAGATATGATGAGGCATGCCTGTTTCTGATGCAACCACTTGTGACCCACACTCTAGCCCAACAGGTGACCCTGGTCTGGTGGCCCGCTGTGGCTCGCTCTCTTCCCCTAGGCAACCTACTCCTGCTTGCCCTGCGTTCCACATTCTGGATGATCTCATCAGCTTGCCTGGGCTACACGTTACTCACCAAGAGGTCTGGGGGCTAAGCACCTTATAGGCAGCAAGTCTGTCTCATTGGGCCAGAACCTACTGAAGTCACCAAGCCCATCTCAGAGAGGCGGAATGCTCAAGTACTGTACCAGAGGTTCTGGGAAGAGACTGGGCTTTGACTAGGGGATGCTTTCCATGTAGCACCCATGCAGGCAAGAGAATGAGTAGCTCAAAGCATGGAACTTGAATTCAGAAGACCGGGAAGCCGCGGGTGTAGGTTTCAATCTCAGGTGATGGTCAGTAGCTTCAACCATTTGGTGAGTCACAGAATCCTTTGTGAAGTTGATGAAGAATACACATCCTTTGCTCAGAAAAATGTGCAGATGCAGAATCATTTTAATAACATTCTAAGTGGGCTTTTGGACGCCTGGAGCCTCCCCAGAGATGCCAGCTAATGGACGCTGGTACAGTGGAGGAGGAAATGGTAAGAGAATGGGGGGAGAGAGAACAGGGAGCCACAACGAGGGTGGTGGACAATGGGGCCGTGAAGGCATTGTTAGTGCGGGTGGGGGGAACCCCAAAGGGGGTGGGAGCGGGAGAAGATGGGGCAGTATATTCACTGTCAGGGAGGGGTGGAATGCCAGGGACAGTGCAGTGACCTAGGGACAGGTGAGGAGGAGCCTCACAGCCCCATGGGCTGAATGCCCCTGGTGTGGGGCAAGCAAGATAAATTAGGGCCAACCGGGGCTCCCAGGTGGTAGGGTGGAGAGGCAATGGGTGGGCGAGCCTGGCACAGGCATTTCTTCCATGGAAGCCTGCGGGTGGCAACCAGATTGTGGTGGGTTCACGGCATGTGGGAGGTGGGAAGAGGAGGCGGCGGATGTCGGACATTTGTTCTAGAAGTTTGGCAGCAGAGAGAAAGCAAGGAAGGAGTCAGCCGGGCTGCTGGGTTGCAAGCAAGGTTCTTGGTTGTTTTATTTATTTTTTGTGGTAGTGTGGGTTGGAGTATGTGAGGAAGCAGCCAGTGAAGAGGAGACCTGATGACGGTAAGGAGCCCAGACTATCGGACCTGAAGGGGTCCAGCGTGCAAGGAGAGTGTGAGTGTGCTGTCTCCACAGGTCCTGGATGGAAATGCTGTTTTCATCTGCAGAGACCCACGGGTTGTCCTTGACTTTGAGTGGATCTGGTTGGCTCTGGGTGAAGGTGCAGGGTTTCCCTGACCAGTCTTTTGTTGCAGGCTCCACCCATAAATCACCCTAGGGGAAAGTAGTGTTGGGGCTGACGATTGCCCTTCCTCAAATGGGAAAACAGAGGCTCAGTAGGACAAGCAAACAGATGAGCTGGGTGAGGACCTGGTTCTTCTGACTCCCTATCTAGTGCCCGTGGGGCTGCACCTGGCTGCCATGTCAGCATTTGAGGGTGCTTCAGGCCAGAGAAGGCAGTGGGCCCTTGGTGGCTGGCAGCCTGCAAGCCCATCACAGGTGTGGCCAGGCAGCCAGAAAGCAATTTCCCAGTGTGAATCTTGCTCTTCACAGCCCATTAGCACGTTCCCGCATTCTAGCCTGCAGATACCGCCATGGCTCTGCCCTGCATGGTGTGCAGGAAGTAGGGTGCGGCCTTTCTGCCTGCTCTTGCTTTGCCCGCACACTCTGGGGCAGGCTGCTCCACCCAGGAGAGCAGCCCTACCCTCCTCCCTGAGACCTCCACGCTTAGCCCCTGAGCTTGGCAAGCAAGGTCCATTTTGTTTCTGATGGTGCTAGCTGTTCTCACTCCCTCTTGTGTGTACTGGCACTTGCACATGGCATCGTTTCTTGGGCACTTACTGTATTCCAGGGACTATGCTAACTCGATTGCTCAGATCCTTGAAGCCATTGCACAGGGTGGGTACTCTTCTGGTCCAATTTCACAGAAGAGCCAACAGGCTGTCCAAGATGAAGTAACCTGCTAGTAAGTGGCTGAGCTACAATTTGAGCTCTAGTTGAAGTAGAAGTGCCTGCTCTTATCCAATTAGACCGCACTCTCCAGTGTGGTAGGCAGTAGCCACGTATGGCTACTTAAGGGAAATCAAATTAAAATTCCATTCTGCAGTTCCACCGGCCACCTGTCAAGTACACTACAGACATGTGGACTAGCAGCTGCAACCCCAGACAACTGAGAACACTCACAGAAAGCCCTACTGCAGAGGGCGGCTATCCAGCCCTGAAGTTGGAAAGGCCTTCGCACTCTTGACCCCATCCCACACCACCCTCTACATTGCTGGTGAACACGCTGTGGCCGCCTGCAGAAGCCAAGGCCAAGGCCTCCCACCAGGGCTGAGGCCTGAGACTCGGTCTCTCCAGGGTCTGCTGTTTTTCTTTTGTGTGCTCTTTCATGCCTTTTTCCTCCATATTTCTTCTCTGCCTTTGTCTCCCTAGTCCCTGGTGTCACCAAACAGGGAAGAGGCCTCTCCCTGAAGCTGGTGGGTAGAAAGAGAGGCTTCCTGGCCCCTCCCGTCCTCACCTCGTTGGTGGTCCTCCCATCCCCCTGCTGCATTTTGTGCTCTGTGTGTGTCCTAAGCCAAGTGTTTCTCTTCTAGTTTCTCAACAAACTCATGAGATGGGTGGTGTTTTTCTCTTATGAGAGGAAATAGAGAGGTGAAGTATCAAGTTCAACCCTAGTTTCTGGGTCTGTGAAGTAGGCGCCTAGAATTCTCTGACTTTACAGGGTTGCCTTGGGAGTCAGGAAGGAGCCTTGGGAGGAGCTAGTAGACTGACATGGTTTTAGAAGCCCTTCCTCAGAGCACCTGGAGACCTCTCCAGCTTCAGAGAGTTGTGTGTGCCTGTCCTAGGACTGAATGTTTACATCTAGACACTGGCACACAGCATGTCCTTCAGGGGTTCAGAGCTCCTGCAGCTACCTTGCCCAGGGCCTGGCCCACTGGTTAGAACATGATTTACATGAAAGCTTGGTGCTCCTGGGAGCAACTTCCGTGAGGGTGTCTTCTCTTGTTTCACAGATGTGACTCTTAGGCCAGGCTTCTTGGAACAAACCCAGGTCCTTGGGGTCTGTCTAACCCTGGTACAGAGCCCATGTGATGGCTTGCACCAGTGTTGCTCCCAGGGGATGCTGCGCGTGCAACAGGACTTCCCCAGAAGGTGATGGATGGGGTGGGGCTGAGCTGGCTGGGAAAGAGTGACAGAGAAAAGGTATTCAGATGAAAACCCAGACTCCCAAGCTCATACCCAGGTCTGTGCTGGGCCTTGGAATCAGTATTTTTAAAAGATCCCCCACTTGATTCTATAGCAGCCAGTTAGATGACCACTGCTCTAAAATCTTCACCCAGAACAGACTTTTGTTTTTCCAATGGAGAAATTTTATCCATCCTCTATCTCTCCATTCACTTGGCGCATTAACTGGACTCCAGCTCTGGACCAAGCAGGAGTCACATTTGCATGTGTCCAACCTGTAGCCTGCTGGGTTTTTGGCTCTTTTTTTTTTTTTTTTTTTTGAGTGAAAAGAAATTCTCTTGGGTCACATATAAAGTATAGAATATAGTTAATGTGTTTTAGTGATAAAACTTCCTATATAATTTTTTATTATTATAGAAAAAAATCAAGGGTAAAATACACCATGGGTCTCAGGTTGGGCAGGCCTGGTTGGCGAGAAAGGTAAGGTCAGCCCTGTACTTGGCAACCCAAGGCCCTCTCTGAGCTATCTTGTCTCTGGGGAGGGCTCAGACCCACTATATGTGGCCTTTCAATGTTCCCTCCCTGCACTCTGGAGAATCACAGCCTCTAGCTGGGCGGGGAGCTGCATGCCCTGCCCGTGGGGGCTGGACACCTCTGAGAGACCACTTGTGCTGTCGTGTCCTCAGATGCTTGTTTCCATCCCTGACAGCCCTGGCTCAAAATTCTGTCACCTGTCTCATGTTAGTTCTTCGCTTTGTTGCTGAAATCTACTTCCGGCTTCTGCAAGTAACAGCATAGCTTTCATAAAAGCTATATTGGTACCAGACACTGAGTCCTTGGTGCTGGGGCATAGAGATGGCAGCAGAAATCCTGTCCCTAGGAGCTCCCTGGCAGGGAGGGAGAGAAAAAGATGTGTAGATAAGCACTCACCCCCTGAGGTTTGTGATACTGGTCCTTGTGCCTTGCTCTTGGCATAAAGCTCTTGAATCCCATGTCATTTCCTAAGTGATAGAGATGCCTGGAGCACCCATTTTTCTAATATTTTGTCTGACTCCAGTTCCTGACACAGAGCTCTGAGTTCCTGTGGAGTTTGCTCAGGGGCAGGAGTGTCTTTTGTTGTAACGAGCAGCTGGTGGGCTCATTGGGCTCTAATGGGCTCCTGGACATGGCTGATCACCAGAAAGGCCAGCCATGGTTGAAGCTTGGCATCTTCAGCTCCACACCTCATGCTCAGGGAAGGAAGAAGCTGGGGACTGAGTTAGTAGTCAGTCATGTCTACGTAACGAAGCCTCCACAAAGATTCCAAAGAGTATGAGGTCTGGAGAGCTTCTGGCTTTGTGGGCACTCAACATAGCAGGAGGGTGGCACATCCCAGCTCCAGAGGGACAGAGACTCCCGTGCTCACGACCTTTCCACACCTTGCCTTATGTACTTCTTCATCGAGCTGTTAAACTAAATCCTTTATTATGTCTGTTATTGTATAATAAGCCAGAAAATCTAAGTATATATTTTCTGGAGTTCTGTGAGCTATGACAGAAAGTTCTCAAACTTGAGGAGAACTTTCAACTGCTAGCCATGTTGGACAGATATGTGAAATCCACTACTTTGCAATTGGCATCCCAGTCTTTTGGGATGGAGCCCTTAACCTGTGGGCTCTGCACTAACTCCAGGTAGCATTATAATTGAGCAAGAAGGCACCCCCCTAGTATCCAGAGAGTAGGAGACTTGGTTGATATGAAAGAAACCTCCCATATTTAGGGCCAGCAGTGTTGTGAGGATGATTACAGAAAAGTGGATTTTTACTGTACAGGAGTCTCTTGAAACACCAATTAAGGACCCCTAGTAAGGGTAAGGTAGTGTCTCAGAGAGGTGACTGGGGTCTCATTGCTTTTCTCTTGGTGGAGGACAGGCAGGGGTTCTTGCCCCAAGGAGGGCCCATTGCTGTGGGAGGCCCTCAGCTTATGTACGAATTCTGTTCTCCAGCTTTTCTGTCAGGTACTAGTTCCTGGCTCTAGTTCCATCTCTGGTCTTTCTTCCCCATCCCTTCTGCAGTTTCCCAGTTGGTCACTCCCTGCTGCCCAGACGTGGAGCCAATGATAGCATGCCCCAGGGTGTGTGCAGAGCTGGCATCTGTGCCTGCCTGCAGCTTCCTCGGTACTCTGAACTTTGTGCCTTGGATCTGCTCATGACTTAGGTGGGGAGGTGGAAATTCAGACGCCATGTTGGGGTATGATCACTTCAGGAACCTGGGCAGAGGTTGGCACAAAGGAAGAAAGTTGGTGACTTCTTAGTGTGAAAGAACCCAGGACAGCAAATCTCTGGTTGTACCTATAACCTGCTGTATGACCTCGAGCTCTCTGAGCTCAGTTTTGACTCTACTGTCTATATCATAATCTATATCATGATCTTCACAGATATAAGAAATCAGAACTGTACTTTAGCAAGAAGCCGTGATGATTTCTATTAACACTGCCGCTTGGAAACCCTGCCTAGGAGCCTCTCTTCTGGCTATTATTGTGTGTTTAGGACAGTAGTAGTGGTGACTATGACGTCAGGTCCCTTAGGAGCATCCGTCCCCTGTGATATGAGGGTTGGACCAGATAGCCTTTGTGAGAAGAAGTGTAAAATAATACCTCACTTGTAGATCCAGCCCTGAGACTGGCTTGATTTGGTCTCAGCCTTAAATTCTTTTGGAGTAAGGCACCAATATTTTAAAAACAGGAAATTTCTCATCAGTACCTATATTTCTAGTTTTTCTTGAAAAATTGAATGATATGGAAAATGGGCCCAATTCCACATGGCAACAATTTCCCCTGTGAGCTCTGAAACGTCACAGCCCTTGCACCAATGACTCTTCTACTTGTTAGACTTTGAGCATGAAGTCCCAGGAGGTGCTGGCCTGGGGGCTCAGACCTATGGTCCCAGCACTCTTGGAGGTTGAGGTGGGAGGTTGCAAGTGTGAGCCCAGCCTGGGTGACTTGGTGTGACCTTGTTCTAAAATCTAAACAAAGATGAGCTAGGGATGTAGTTAAGTGTGAAGGCCCTGGGCTAGATCCCTAGTACCACACATGCATGCACATACATAATCCCAGGGGTTTCTTAAAACACATGAGAAGGTATTCAACTTCTTAATATGACAACTGAAGTCTAAATCTACATCAAACTGCCATTTTTCATCTCTCTTACTAAGAAATACAAAAGTTGAATAAGACATTGTATCAACAAGGTCAGGGAAAACTGGTCCTCTCTCTCTTTTTCCATTTGTTTATTTTAACTTATATATCACATCCTTTTCCCATTTTCACCCTCTCAACTCCCCCTCCCCACTCCCTTTCCATCTCCATGAAGTTCTTGTTACTTTTTTCCATATCTTTTACTTTTTTGTGGTTTTCTCATATTAAAGAAACCATATGATATTCAACTTTCTGAGTCTGATTCATTTCACTGAGCATAGTTGTCTCAATGTACGTACATGTATTTACAAAATGACTCAAATTTATAATTCTTTATGGCAGAATAATACTTCGTTGTGTATATACACCACATGTTCTTTCTCAAGTCTTCTGTAATCAGGCATATTGTCCTCTTCCATATTTGTCTATTACAAACCTTTTTTGTATCTCACTATATCTTTATTGAGATTCTTTAACAGGGCCATAAACATTAGTCCACCTAAGAAAAGAACTATAACAATGGAATTTACAAGGCTAGAAAAATGTAGAAAGAAAAAGGAGTTAAATTTCAAATTCCTTAGCTGAATACTGAAAAGTAAACATGTGTACATATAAAAGACATTCAAGTTATCATTATATCAATCAGTTTTCTTAAGCTAAACTTATACCAAGGACCGAAAAAAGGAATCATTACATTAAATGAACTTAAGTCTATATCACAAAAGTATATTACACGTAAAGCAATAGATATAATGGCATACTTAGGTATTTCAGAAATTTTTAAGAGTTCTTTTCCAAAGAAGGGCAGGAAGAAATGAGGAAGATCTTTAGTTCCCTCTCATCTTAGTGGGAAAGTAAGTTGATGCAATTTCTAAAACACACAAACTCATTGTTGATCAAAATTGCCAGACAACATCTCCCCTGAACCAGAGTACAGCAGTTTTAGGAACTAGTCCCACAGGCACATGGACTCATGGGAAATTAACTCCCATACACACATATGAGATTACTCATTGTAGCATAGTTTGTAATAGCTACAGACTGGAACTAACCTAATTGCCCTTCGATAGAGGACTAGCGAGGCAAAGCACAGGATGGCCATACAATTACACGTTATGGAATGGAGAGCTTTATGAGATGGTATGAAGGGGGACCTCCAAAATACATTACCAACTGGAAAAGGAGGATAGAGAGCCACATGCCACAGTCAGAGGTATCTGTAGGGGGAGAGTGTCTCCAGAGGACTAGGCAGCAGGGCCTGCTCTGGGGAAGCGGGGCTGCAAGGAAGGAAAAATCCTTTCCCAGCCTTCAACCTTGTATCCTTTGAAATTTGAGCCCTATCTATGTGCTGCTGAAGATACCAATGACCTGGATTCTGTGGTTCTAATATTACACGGATCTAAGGCTTCACAAGTTGGCGAGCCTAACTTTTGATGACTCTGGAAGGCCATCTTGCCTGAGACCAAGCTCCTGGCCCCACCCTGAGTCTCGGGCCCCTGACGTCCTGACTTGAGCCAGAGTGCCTTCTGAGTCAGAGCTTGAGCAGCTCTGACAGAGGCTGCTGCCCCAGCTTAACGCTGCTGCACACCCTGTGTCTCCCAGGATGCTGCCCCGAGGCCTCCCTCATCTCCTCACATCTCTGTCCTCCTAGGGGAGCCTTCTCGGTTGTGCGCAGGTGTGTGAAGGTGCTGGCTGGACAGGAGTATGCTGCCAAGATCATCAATACCAAGAAGCTCTCGGCCAGAGGTAGGTGCCTGGTCCGTGCCTCCCCCACCTGCCCCTGCCTTCCCTTCTCCCCTCCCTTTTCCTCGTGGCTTAGAACCAGGGACTGGGTCTGTGCTCCTTGATGATATGACCGGAGGATGGGGGCTCCTCTTCCTGAGGGTGTCACGAGAACAGACCTACCGCCTCCTTTCTTAGGGAATCTCTGCTGGAGGCCACAGCCTCACCTGGGCAGGCCGGGCTCTCTGCCTCCCATCACATGGAGGCTGAGGCACCAGATGGGATTTCCCTTCCCGGCCAGTCCTCCCTGCAACCCTGCAGTTCTGGCCATTCCCTGCCTGCACCTCCTAACCTGGCTCCTTTCGTGGCAGGCCCTCTCAGCCTCCAAACCCCGGTTCGGTGTCGCGCCCCTTGAACAGCTTCCCTGGCGCCCTGGTCTGAGCAGGTCTCCCCATTCTCTCTCTTGTACCTCTTATTCACTTCCTGGCTGTCTCCTGACCTTGCCTTATGCTACTTACTTGCCAGTTTTGCTTCTTGTCTGACATCTGCCTTCCTTCTTGACGGTGAACTCTGAGAGCAGGGTGGGTTTTGTGCCACAGCCCCGTGCTCAGCCTGTGGTACAGTGCCTGCATTGGGCCCTCAGAGCGTCCCGTGAACTCCCTGTGCGCTTTGCTTCGACACCTGCCCAGCCTCAGGTCTTTAAACAGGCAGTCTGGGTATATCCAGGGTTTTGGGAAAATTCACCTAGCCGATTCTGATTTGCAGAAATGTTTGGAGACCTTACGTGGTGGCCCTAGAACCTTACAAATAGTGCTGGACCCAAAGAATCAGTATCTCTGGAAGATGTTAGAAATGCGAAGCACTGAGCCCACTTCAGGCCTAAAAAGAACAAGGCTGTATTTCAATAAGATGCCCACAAGGGTCAAAAGGGCATTAAAGTTTGGGAGGCTGCCCAGCAGACTTCTTGCCATGAGTGTATATTTATGGCTGTGGAGGTCATCTTCAAAGATGGCAATATCCACCCCAAAGAGGACAGGGTCTCAGGTCCAGCTGCCGCTGGAACTGTGAGGTGAGGTGAGAACCGTGCTGGGTGAGGTGAGAGACCTTGGGTAAGGTGTGTTCAGGTGTTGCCCAGCTACAGCTCTGCCTGGCTCAGAGCCCAGCAGGTGTGGGCTCACGGAGGTCTTGCACACGATGTACAGGATGTGCCTGCTGTTTCCTGCAAGCCTCTCAGCAGGTCCTGTGTTGGACGGTGCTGCTGCCTTTCACCTCTCTGGCTCAGTACTGCTGGGAGCACAGCACTTTCTCCTAGTGTCCTGTAGGGAGAGGCAGCGCCACAGGCAGGAGGCTGGGGACTGGTATCCCTGAAGCCTGGGGCCCTCGCCTGACATAGCCAGTATGAAAAGACAAGACCCGTGGGAAACCCAGAGCTGCAGCCAGCGGCATGAGCCAGATGTGCCGGAAGGCTGGCGGAGCACTGCTTCATGCTCACAGGCTGGAGTTGGCTTTGCCATCATTGTGCGACAAGGGGCAATCTGGTGCTCTCTCTGCGCTTTGTGACTGTAGTAATTGTGGGAAATGGCTCAATCCTTGAGATACGGTGACTTTGTAGTGACAGGTTAGGATTACCTCAAAGGGAAGGTCTGTATTCTGGGGGTCTAGGGAAAGCTCACCACAATCTGAGGGGCATGTCTGTACAGACACACACACACACACACACACACACACTGGTAGGAAGACAGAGGTACATGAGAGAGCCAAAGACCATCACTCACTCCTGTTTGGGAAGGTGACTAAGCATTGAAGGACACTGACTCTGGCTAGCCAGGCAATCACTGTCCAAGCCCTCTCTCTGGCTATCTGTTGAGCCTGCGGCCTCCTAAGGAGAGATACACTCAGGCCTAGGTGAGTATGCAGGGCTGGGTGGGGAGGTTATCAGGGAACATTCCTGAAAAAATCTTCCCGCAGCCAGCCTTCCCCCAGTGCGTCTTCCCAGCCAGAGAGGAGGAGCAGCTTCTTTTAGCAGGCTTCTTTGTTTGCCACTCATGGTGCCCCCAGGGGGGCTTCATGAAGAATATTTGGCAACACACTCTAAGTTTCTCCTGCTGGCACTCCTGGGTGACTTCCAGCAGCTCCCAGCAGGCGCTGTGCCCACCCAGGGTGGCTGTCCACCCCTCCCAGGGAGTCGTGGCTTCTCTGTCCCACACTGCCTGGCCTCTTCTAGCAAGTGATTCCCAAACCCAGGAGATATTTTTATGTGTATTTTAAAATTAGTTTTTAAAAAATCATGCATAGAGTATATTTCTAAGAAACCATCAAGAAATAGGATGAAAAGTAAAAATTTATCTGTCCCAATCTCTGCCAAATCCTCATGGGGGGTCTTCTTCAGAAATATCCGCCTGTGTTGCACCCCTGAGGGTTGGATTCACTAAAGGAGGCTCAAGCTCCACATTGTCACAGTCCTGTCACAGTGGCCAGGATGGGTTCAGGGTCGGTTCCCACGCAGGGTTGGTTCCCATGCGGGCCCTGCCATGTTTCCAGCCCTCTCTGCTTGGAGGGCTGCCCAGTCAATGTTGCTGAGTGACTGGGCCCAGGATATGGCTGGAATAGCCACAGGCGACTGGTCTGGGGACAGCAACGTCTTCAGGCTCTGGCTCCATCCAAACCTAGAAAGGTCACTGTCTAGGTTCCCTGGTGGCCCGTCCCAGGGTGCTGGGTGGGAAGCAGGGTGTGGCCTCAGCCAAGCTGCCCCAGACTTCATTCAGGTCCCATGAGGGAGCCTCAATGCATCCTCTTCTCCGCCTATCCTGGTCACTTTCTCATTGCTGGGACACAATATTCAACATCCACTGCGTGTGAGGGACAGGCTTACTTTAGCTCACATTTTCAGAGGCCAACCAGGCGTGGCCAGCTAGCTCCAATGTGGCAGAAAGGGCATGCGGAGTGGCCTGGTGGCGGACAGACTCATCCCGTCAGGGTTAGGGAGCAGAGACAGAAAGGAGAAGCGGGATGAGAACATAGCCTTCAGGTACACGCCCAGTGCCCACCCTTCCAACCAGACCCCACCTCTGAACCATAGACTTTTGGAGGACGTTTCAGATTTAAGCCATACCACCACCCTCGGCCTTGGCACTCTCGGTCCTTGTGACTATTGTTCCCACCCCCGAGGCTGGGAGCCCTGTTGCTACCCTGTGCAGAGAGCAGCCATTTTTCTGTTTCCAGACCTGAAGTCTCTTTTTTCATTTGGCCTCTGTGCCTTCTGCCAGAATCCTGCAGCCTCTGCCTGCTGGAGCCCACGCCTGTCTGGACACAGATCCCTGCCGGGCTGTGGGATTGTCCTTCCACCCAGGTTCTGCCCTGGCCTCTCCTGGCCTTCTGGGACAGACCCTAAGACCTCACTCCAGAGGTCCACCAACTTAACCTCAACATCCAGGGGTGACCCAGCTACGGAGAGGGGGACGTTCCCTCAGGTCTCACCAGGAACATTAGAGACAATGCTCTTAGGTACTTGGGCAGAAAGCCAAAGACGGCTAGCTCCCCTCAGATCTCCCCACGCGGGGCTCCACTAAGCCAGGCAGTTTCACTCATCAATTAATTCATTATTAGAGCAGGAAGTAATATAGGTAATGTAGCGTGGTAATGATGAACACGGGTTGAAATCCAGCTCTGCATTGGGATGTTGGATGAGCTGCTTAGTGGCTTACTGCCAGGCCTTGGGAAAGTGGCAGTGAGTGACAGACAAGGTCTTGCTTTCTTTGTGTCTGTTTTCTAGGAAATGAGACCATAAAGAGCCTTAGACACATGAATAAGCCAGATAGTTTTGGGTAAGGGTAGGTGTGAAGAAAATACGACAGGGCAACGAGGGAATGATGGGACAGAAGGGACCTACCTGATGAAGAGGAGGCAGGCATGAGAAGACCGAGGGAAGAATATTTTAGGCAGAGGGCAGAGTATATGCAAAGGTCCTGAGATAGGAAGGAGGTTGGTGTGTCTGAGGCCAGAAAAGAAGCTGCAGTGGCTGAAGTGTCATGGCTGAGGTGTGGTGGAGCCCAGAGAGGTCTTTTTGGCTGCGGCGAGGATGCTAGATTTATAATAAGTATATCAGAAAGCCCTTAGAGAGTTTGATGCCAGGGAGTGACAAGGTCTGGTTTATATCTTCAAAAGAGATCCTTGACTTCCATGGACAATTCGCTGGAGTATAGAGTAGGGGGGAGAGTTGGGGTCCTTAGAGCTTGAAGTTATGAAAAGGTTTCGCTATCATGGTTGTAATTCTGATAAAGAGATTGCCCCGTTAATCACTGGCCTCAGCTTCCCCATTTACGTAACTGAGGAAAAGAAAACATGGTCCCTACATGTCTTGAAGTTCTCCAACATTAAAAAATGAAAACATTGCAGTCATGGTTATAAAATTATCGAATGATGTATGTATTTATGTTCAACATACAAATGCTTTTAGCATCCAGTGTTTCAGTGCAGGACAGCTGCACCATGCACAAAATGATTAGAAGACTTACAAGAGCAACCATTCCCAGTGGGGACACGTGGCAACCAGATGCTAGTTTGAAGTTGTGTGACCAGAATTTTCTTCTTTTGGTCCCCTCAGTGGAACTGAACTCCTGGGTAGCCTCACATGTAGACAGCATCAAAATTCTGGATCTGGGCCCTCTGAATGTGTAGCCTGGACCCGAAGGCTCCCTGTCCCACTGGAAAGGCCCAACCTTGATCTGCTTGCTTCTGATCTTGATGAGGATAGAGTGGTGCAGGGCTGGGTGCCAGGTGAAGAACAGGGTAAAGGTCTGTCTTTCCTCAGCCCACCGAGGGCCCCTGGCAGCTCTGGTGAGGATCCTCCTCTGCTCATACTCAGCATCCCCTACCGTGGAGGGCATGAACAGAGGTAGGGATGAAGGGGGAACCAGGGAAACACCCCTTCCCTGCCTGCAGCTGCTTCTCACAGGGGAGCTCAGTCTATGGAAACAGAATTGGATTTAATTGCTTTGCTGATGGCAAAGCCACATGCCAGCATTGATTTTGGCTTCTGCAGCCCACAGAGGACAGCTGGTGATTGGTTCAGTACAGAGAGGAAGGGAAAGGGGAACTGGGTGCCCAGAGACAAAGGTGAAGACTTTCTCCACTTAATTCACCCTTCCAGATGCCTGCCTGCTCTGGAGGGGTTATTTGATAACTAAGGTTCTAGTCCTGGCTCGGCCTCTGAGTGTCTTCTGTGGGCCCCATTTCCCATGCAGAGATGGGGCAGGTGAGATGGGGGGTATAAGTCCGGGCATGAGAACAGCGCAGTAGAGGGTTTAAGCCCAGCTCTGAAGTCGGGCTGCCTGGGGCAAAGCATGACTGCACTGTCACTGGGGGTGTGGCTTTGGGCTGGGTACCTAACTCTGCAAACCTTGGTTTGCACTCTGTGCACTGACTGGCATACAGTAAGTATAAGCCCAGCATCTCTAATCTGAAATCCAAAATCCAAGACACTTCAAAATCCCCGACTTTTTGAATGCTGATATGACTCCGCACATAGAAAATTCCACACCGTGAAACTTTGTTTCATGCACAAAGTCACTAAAAATAATGTATAAAATTACTTTCAGACTATGTGTATAAAGTTTATAGGAAACAGAAGTAACTTTGGTGGTTAAACTTGAATACCATCGCTAAGATATCTCCTATTAGTATATCTGCAACTCTTCTAAAATCTGAAAGATTTGAAATCACACTTCTTGTCCCAAGTATTTCAGAGAAAGGATGCTCAAAGGATATGGTGTTATACACTTGCTTGTTTTCTCTTTAACTGTTTTGTTTTTTAAATTAAGACATTAGCTACTGCATCGTGAGAGAAGCACCATAAAGGGAATTGGGACTTGAATTTTCAGTTCCAATTCTACCACCACAGAGACTATGGCTTGCTCAGGGTATAAAATGGGGACATTGTGCCCGGAGCCCAGGAGTGTGGGAGCACTGCCTGGGGTGGCGACTATGACTATTCCTTGTAGCCTGAGAGTCGGAGACCACAGGAGACAGAACCTGAAGCAGGCTACTCTCCCAGGAAGCTGGGGAGGCCTGCGGGTCCTGTTCGAGGTCGCGGAAGGTAGGTTATAGCTCCGGGCTACCTCTGAGGCTGCCACATGCCACATTCGTGTTCTACCCTGCAGGATCTTTGGGGTTGTCTGTCTCTGGTCCCAGAGTCCTCTGAAGGGGAGCTGGTTCTGGGAAGCAGTACAGCTCTTCTGGATAGGAGAGCCATGCCCTTGGGAAGGTTCAGTCACTCATGTGTTTTTCCATTCAGCTATTTCTTGAGTGCCTACTATGTGCCAGGTATTGAGGAAGATGCTGGGGGTAGAACAGGGACATTGCCCTCAAGAGCACGACTATCCATGAGGCAGAGGTGCGTACTGTCAGGCCCCAAATGTGCAGGGGAGGGCCTGCCAGGCTGGCAGGCAGGGCGGGCTGCCAGGAGCCGGGACATCTGTGGAGGAGTAGGAGTGAGTGATGGCTGTGAATGACGGCTGGGAGCCGGAGAGAGACTCGGGGCTGAGACTGAGGGGGCCGGTGTGTGCGTGGAGGAGCACAGCACAGCAGCTCCATCCGGTCTGCTGCAGCGCAGGTGCGGGGGTCACGCCTGGAGGCGGGCGGGCAGGCCGCACTCAGGGCATCCCCGCTGGGGCCTCGTCCTGTGGGAAGGGGCCTGGAGAACCTTTCCCGTCCGATGCATCCCACCACTTTCCTGGCCAGCCAGGTCCGGCGCAGGGGCCAGCGCTGCCATCCCCGGGGCCACGCTGGGAGGCAAAGGCCACAGGAGGCTGAGGAAGGACAGGGAGACCCAGAGGTGCTGCTGTCCTGGGAATTCCCTGAGTGTTTTTGTTTCAGACCACCAGAAGCTGGAGCGTGAGGCCCGCATCTGCCGCCTGCTGAAGCACCCGAACATCGGTGAGTGGGAGAGCCGGGCCTTGCGGCCCTGGCCTCGGGTGGCGCAGGAGCTGCGCTTTCCGCTCTGCGGACAGCGGGAGGCGCGAGGAGCGGAAATGGCGCTTCTTAGGGGTTTCCACATCCCGCCGAGGCCAGCTTGCTTTGGGGAAGGTGAAGAAGGGGCACTCCTTCTACCCCACACTTCCAGTAGCTTCTTTGGGGGGCGGGGGGAGAAAGGTTCAGGAAAGCTCTTGGAGCTCAGAGAAGGATGACAATAGGCCGGGGATGACGCTTGGCCGTGGCCTGTGTGGCTCCCCAGAGCCACTCCGTGGCCGGGCACTGTGGCGCTGCCCTCTGCCTCTCGGGGGCAACTCGGCCCCTGCCCTAGCTCAGATGGGGTTGCCTGGAGAACAGGGCCGGAGCAGGCAGAGGCAGAGCCTGAGCTAGGGCAGCAGCACCCATGGGTGCCAGGCTAATGACGTACAGCTTGCTGCCTAACCCGTACCCTCCTCCCGGGCAACAGGGAGCTGATCCCTGTCTGTGTTCTGAGTTATGAAGGGAGGAGCACAGCTTGAGATCTGCCTCTGCAGAGAATGCCTGTGAGACCTTGGCGGGAGCCCCACTCCTCGGAGCCCCACCCCTCGGAGCCCCACCCCTCGGAACCCCACCCTCGGAGCCCCATCTCCCCAGCCTCAGTTGGCAGAGGTTATTTGGACCAGGGCTTGTTTTCTAACTACCCGAGCATTCTTTGGAAAGGCCGCTTCTGACTCGACGGGTGTGGTGGGAGCTTTAGCAGTGTGGCACCTTCGGGGCAGGAGCAAGGTTTCCGTGCTCTCCAAGGACATGCCAGCTCTGACAGCTGCCACCTCTGGTTCCCAGGAATAGGAGCTCTCTCCATGCCCAGGGCCCCAAGGATTAACTCTCCTGGGGGAGAAACTCCATCTGCTATTGGTACCCAGGAGGCCCCTGCCTCCCTTACTCAGCAGCAGCAGGCCAGGCTCAGAGAACAGGCTGCCGGGCCTGGCTGAAGGAGGGGCCTGGCAGGACCCTGTCCAGACTTGCTATCTTCCTTCCTGCCCTTGGGACCTCCTCTATGAGGGAGGGGTTTTGTGTGATTTCTGACTGTAAACTCTAAGCCTCATGGTTCTTATAAAGACTGTCAGCTCAGGAGGAGGGAGGCAGGGTGTGTGTGTGTGCATGCTCTTTTCGTTCCTGCACCTATACACATTTCTCGACGATCAATCACAGCCGTCTCAGGTCAGTGCCACCTTGTCTATTGTCGTCTTCCTCTCCCTCCCATTCCCAGCCATAAAGGGAGTGTGAGTTACAGGTTCAGGGGCTAAGAGAACGCAGCTCAAATCCCAGGCTTGTCGCTTCATTGCTGTGCGGCCCTGGACATATTGATCAAGCACTTAGAATCTCAGTTTCACCTAGAGAAGAGAAATCATATCTTCCTCCTAGGATGTGATAGGTAGAGCTCAGTACAATGACAGACCCAATATCTGTGCTCTGGCATTTCTAAGATGGCCCTTTCTTGCAGTCTGCACCTTCCCACAGAAGAGCCTTACCTGAAGATAACCACTTGCCTAAAACCCCATAAGATTATCACTGCTCTGGGCCATCAAGATTGTTGTCCACCCCTGGGACCCAACGCAACACGTTGGTTCAAACACTAGGTTTTGTGGTCAGACACACAAGGCGTCAATCTCAGCTCTGCCATTTACTGGGTGTTGAGCTGGGGCAGGCGATGAGCTCTCAGAACCTTGGTACTCTCCTCTGTGCAATGAGGAGAATGGTGATACTCACCTCCTGGAACTGTTGGGAAGGTCGAGTGAGACAGTGCAGATAATTTTCCTGGAGAAGTTTGGGGAGGCTGGGATGTGGAGGCAGAAGTTGGGAGGTGGGTCAGTTCCTGGAGACACTACTGAGTCCTGTTCAGCTGCCTGTCTGACTCCAGGCAAGGTTTCTGGTTACACATGTGCACTGCCCAGCCCCAAGGATCTAGGTCAGGGAGGTCCCTGGGTTGGCACAGGCTGGTCCATTTGTGTCTTGTAAAGCATTTGCCTTCCAGATCCTGCTTGGGGGAGGAGCTTACCTATCTCTGATCTATCATACCTTGGATGGAGATGACCCCAGAAAGCTACCCAGGGTGCAGGGACCTTGAACTGTGCTAGAGACAACCTGAAATTTCCTCCCCCATTTTATTGATATATATTAGTGCACATTTTCAGGTTTACAATGAAGTTTAGCATTTTGTGCACCTACGTATCTTGTCAAGGTGACAAGGACTTTCCCACTCTCCTTTTGTCCCTCCCCCTACCCACCCCTCCAATCCTCCCCCTGGTTCACTTTGTTTCTCGTTTTAAGTTCCATAAGAGTTGTGATCTGGGACTCTCATATCAGAGAGACCATTTGATGTTTCACCTTCTACTTCTGACTCACTTCACTAAGCATGATTTTCTCAAGTTTCTTCCATTTGCCTGCAAAAGCCTCCATGCTGTTGGACTTTATAGATGCATGGTATTCCATTGTGTATAAATACCACAGTTTGTGTATCCACTGGTCTGTTGATGGGTATTTTGGTGGCTTCCATATTTTAGCTATTGTTAGTTGTGCTGCTATGAACATGGGTATACATATAT
>PVKB01007817.1:0-26648 GCA_004027205.1 Ctenodactylus gundi
AAAACACCTGGGGCGGCGCGAGCTGTGATTTACAGGAGGAAGTCAGCTCACCGGATTCGGCGTCCTACCTGCTGCTCGCGGACTGCGTCTGTGCCTTCAACTGGGAATGAGAAAACTGAACTGGAAATCCACCGAAATTCACTACAATTAAAGAAGGAAAAGGAAGCCAGCAACGCCTGTGAGGAATCCCGGCTCTGTGCGAGGAGGCTGAGGCAGCGGTTGGTAAGTTGAGTCCAGCCAGGACGACTGGCGCCTCCTGCAGCAGTCCCCTCCGGAGGTGACCCTTTCGATACACGAGCCTGGTGATGTCCCCCTCCCACGAAGAGTGGGCCGGTTAGCGGCTCAGCAGGTCACCTCTGTATCGAAATTAAGGGGGGGCGGGCTGCGACTACGGTGGGCAGGTGGCGTCTATCAAGACACGGTATCGCCTTAAAAGCCGGGTGACTGGCCGCTTCCTAGACACCAGCAAGCGAGGGCCTGTGAACGTTTGTTTGTCGTTTTTCTGACACCTGGCGTACCGCTGGCTGGTGCCTACTGCGGTGTCAGTGCCGAGTGCGAGTAGGGGAGACGCTCTTGGGGGGACCCTGGGCGGCCAGGCGCCCCTTCTCCCAGGCTTCCCTTCAGCTGACTTGGTCCTGGCCCAGGAGGCAAGGGGTAGGGCGCGAGCTCGGCCTCGTCCCAGCGTGCCTCCCGATGTGGGGCTCTGGCCCTTGGAACTGGACTAAGGGCTGACATGGGCTGAAAATAGCGCGTAAGCCCGGGAAGGGCCCATTCCCCTGATGTCACCACGGGGTGACGCTGGCCTGGTTTGGTCTCGTTTGGGCCGACCTTGGCCTGACTTAGGAGGGAATCAGTCCAACTCCTGCAGCCCAGGACAATGAAGACAGAGACTCAAGGGAGAGGCGGGACCCGAGGCAGTCCAGGTCCTCCTCCCGCCACGCCTGCCCCTCCCGCGCCCTGCTTCCCTACTGTAAGCACGGCCGGCCCAGGCTGTATCCCTGCCACCTGCCGCCTCCAGGACGCCACGGGGCCCTGGCATCACTGGCTTAGAGGGCAGAGTCCCGAGAGCTCCGGGTTCTGGGTTCCCTTTACTGGGGGGTGTGCAGGATAAATGGCGAGGGCTGTGTGGGCCGGGAAGGTCTCCTGGGTGGGAGGGTCCGCTAGGGGGAGCGTGTCCCCGCAGGGCAAAGTGCAGGCACACACAGCATCCAGCAGAATGTAAACTGACGCCGTCCAGAGCTCAGGTGGGCATCTTCCAACCTGTTAGGGACCTCAGGGCCCACGGGGACTCCCCTGAGGACTGTGGCCAGCAGGGCACAGAGATGCTGATGCTCTGGACCGTGCACTGCACTGGCCAGCGTCTCTCCCCCCTGGGTGCTCCTGTCAGCAGCCCCTGGCACCACTCCTCAGGGCTTCCAAGGCAGGTGGGCCACAGACCATCGTCAGTTCTGGCCCTAACACTTTCTCCTGCACAGGAAGGGAAGCTTAGAAAGTACCAGAAGGATTGACACTATTCACTAAAGGGGAATCAATATTTATGTAATTTTAGATTTTGAAAAACAACTTCCACCCAATTTATTGATATGTGTATGTGCAAAATTCAAGGTTTACAGTGGAGTTGAGTCTTTTGTGCACATATGTATCTTGTCAAGGTGACAAGGGCTTTCCCACTCTCCTTTTGTCCCTCCCCCTACTCTCCCCTCCCTCCCTACTCCCCTACCCGACCCCCGTTTCACTTTTTAAGTTCCATAAGAGCTGTGATCTGGGTCTCTCATATCAGAGAGACCATCCGATGTTTCACCTTCTGCTTCTGACTCACTTCACTAAGCATGATGTTCTCAAGCTTCTTCCATTTGCCTGCAAAAGCCTCCACGCTGTTGGACTTTATAGATGCATAGTATTCCACTGTGTATAAACACCACAGTTTGTGTATCCACTGGTCTGTTGACGGGTATTTTGGTGGTTTCCATATTTTAGCTATGGTTAGTTGTGCTGCTATGAACATGGGTGTACATATATTTCTGCTATGTGTTGTTTTGGCCTCTTTTGGATATATTCCCAGGAGGGGTGTCGCCGGATCAAAGGGGATATTTATTTCTAGTCTTTTGAGAGCTCTCCATACTGCTTTCCAGAGTGGTTGTATGAATTTACACTCCCACCAGCAATGCAGGAGGGTTCCTTTCTCCCCGCAGCCTCACCAGCACTGCTTACTGCTTGACTTGTTGATGTAGGCCATTCTCTCTGGGGTGAGATGGTATCTTAGCGTTGTTTTGATTTGCATTTCTCTTGTGGCTAGAGATGTTGAACATCTTTTCATGTATCTATTGGCCTTTTGCATTTCTTCATGAGTGAACTGCCTCTTCATTTCATTTGCTCACTTTTCAAGAGGATCCTTTATTTTGGTGGGCTTACTTTCCTTCAGCTCCTTGTATATTCTAGTTATAAGCTTATCTGAGATGTTGGTGGTAAATATTTTTTCCCAGTCTGTTGATTCTCTTTTTACAATGTTAACAGTTTCCTTTGCGGTACAGAAACTTTTTAATTTGACAAGATCCCATTTGTTGATAATGGGCATAATTTCTTTTGTTCTTGGTGTCTTGTCAAGAAAGTCTTTGCCTACCCCAACAACTTTCTTTTGAGATAGGATTCTACTAAGTGGCTAAGTTGCCTAGTCTGGGCTAGGACTTGTGATCCTCCTGCCTCAGCCTCCCGGAGTGATAGGATTACAGGCCTGAGCCACCACACCTGGCTTATGTCTTCTATTGCAAATGAAAAACACAGTTGCTAGGTAAAGATTAAGATTTCCTTGGCCTGTGGATTTATGGAAGACATAATGATTTAATGCTGAGTTCAGAATACGCATAATTTGGAAAAGCTGTGCCAGAATGTAAGAAATTTGAGACGTTTACCTGAAGAATGAGGACTTAAAACTCTTGGTGCCCAGGGTATCAGGTTTCCAGGAATGACACATGGAATGGAAGGTCCATGAGTAATTCAGATGTCATGGTCCCTAAGTGACACCCACAGGTGAACTCACTGCTGACCCACGGCTCCTTCCCAGGTCTGTTCGGGTGGCGTAGAGTGGAAGAATGTGCCGATGCCTGGACCCCAGGCCGAGATCGGCCACAGCCTTCCATGACCCCTGGCAACAGAGGGCGGAGGAGCCCTGGGCAAGGGCGCTGCCTCGGCTGCCACAGGCCCTTCCTTACACCATTTCCACTTTCTTTCTTCACTGGCCATAAGCTCAACTGTAAACTAGTGATCAAGAATCAATATTGCCAGACTCTGTGGCACAGGCTGGAATCCGGGTTATCCTAGCAGGCTGCGGCAGGAAGGTCACAAGTTTGAGCTCAGTCTGGGCACCTTAGCAACTTAGAAAGACCCTGACACATCAATCAAGACAAAGCCCAAAATACGGGCTGGGGATGTAGCTCAGTGTGACGGCCCTGGGCTTGGCACCAGCACCACACAGAGACAAGAGTAAATGCTACATCCCGTCATTATAAACCTCACATGGGTCTGATTAGTCATGCCTGGCATTGTGTAAGGATAAGACTAATGTGAGTTTGCTCATCCGTAGACTGAGGATAAAATCTCCCAAATTAACAATAGTAAACTCAAAGTCCCTCTCGCAGAGGCCACCGGCCCTGTGCCCAGGTGTGCCCCACTGGGCCTCTGCCCTGGCCCCTCAGGACAGATGCCCCACCCTGGCAGCCGTAAAATACCTTTATCTAGGTGCTGTAAAAAGTTTAAAGCAGGAGGCAAGAGGCACCAAAATGTATTAAAAGCTCTCCAAGCTGTACAACAGGCTCCAGCGAGATGCTATTGGTGAGGAAGTTACGTGTTCAATGAGCAGAAACGGGGAACCGAGGCAAGAATGTGGCTAGCACTCCGGTGCTAGGGGAGAGGGAGAAATTCAGTCCCCAGGGAGGACTTTTCCATGGAGAAAGGAACCTGAAGCTGACACCCGAAGTTTCTGTGTCTCCAGAATAATTTTGATACCTGACCCGAAATCTCATCTAACCCCTAAGGGCAGCTCCCCGCTCGTGGTAAGTACCGTCTCGTCGCTGTGACTCAATACCTGCCGCCCACAACTAGAGGAGAGACTTATTTTAGCTCAGTTTCAGGTCTGTCTACTCAGGGAGACACACGGCAGAGGCCGAGCTGGAAAAAGACTGTCCATGGGATGGCCAGCAGAAAGCCAAGCAGCAAGGAAGGGTAGAGCTCGAGGACGCCCTCCAGGGCGTGGCCCTTCCAGGTCGAGCCCCAGTGCCCCCTTCCCCCAGGCCCCGCCTTGTAGCAGCAGGCGGTTCCGCCACCAGCATCCAGATGCAGGAGCTCTGGGGACATCCCAGCTCTCCTCAGGGAGGAGTTAGAATGTTCAGCTGAGCGAGAGTGGCCCTGGTAGGAGCGTCCTTAGCTCTTCGTGCAAAATGATATGAAGATACTGGCTGATGCCAAACTCAGCAGACTGTGTACCCGGGTAGGACTTGTCTTGTGGTGATAAATTACCAGCCGGGTCATCCACTATTATTTCCCATGAGTTAAGGCAATTAGTATAAAGTGCTTCAAGTATGAACGTCAGAGAAGCCAACCCTGATTTTTATCTTTTTGATATTCTACTATTTCAATTTACTTGAAATCAAATAATTACAAAATGTTTAATAATTCTTTTTAATAGTTACATAGAACCAAAATTTTCTTCAATCACATGGGAGATGACAGGTGACATGGTAGGTTATGGGCTGACAGGCGGCAGAGTGCTCAGTACTCTTAGAGACAATGGCAGTCACTTAAAGACAGAAATATCTGATTCTCTCACAGTTCGAGCAATGATTCTAAAAGTCAATTTTAATGTAGTACATTTTTTTCTGTAGTAGCATAACGTGCAGTCAAGACAGTACGTTTCACTGGCTTCATAGCACAGCAAAAGACAGAACGTGTGGTTGAAGGGTAATGTGGGTGTGCAGAGGACAAGTCGGGCCCGGGGAGGGTGACATGCTCCCTTGTCGCGTCTTACAACCTCTGGGAGCTGTGGCTAGCGCCATGCCTCACGTTTACCCCTGTGAAAACACGGCATGGTGGCAGCTACCTGGTAGGAGCTTGGCGAAGGACTAACCGTTCCCCAAAAAATGATCAAAAACCTTGCTTGACACTACCGTGTGTGTGTGTGTGTGTGTCTATATCTGTGTGTGCATACACACACGTACATATAGGTGATCAAAACATGCAGTGAATTTTTTGATTTTAAAAATTACAATTTTAGACCCCTTCCCGCCAGTCCCTGTCACCTCGCACCCGCTTTCCTCATCACTCGTGTCATTTTCTGAAGCAGTGCGGAACGTCGTGCTGCCATCGAGTCAGCCGGCAGCGTGTCCTCACTCAGCTCACTCACTGGATCTGGCACCGTGCGACTCCTGGCTCTTCCTCAAAGCCAAAGTGGTCATGAAAGAAACATACTGGGAATGGATTCAGGACAGGGAGCAGCTACCACAGCATGGATGAAACACTTGAGAGGGTCCCCAGAACTGCTTCAGCAAGTGGCCAGAAGGCTGAGGTGAGTGTCAGGGGCATATTTGGAGCAGTATTAATGTCAATGTTTTCTCTGTAGTATTTTTTAAAATTGTAAGCATTGCACTTTTATAACACAGTCACAGCTCACGGTCAAAGGCAAGGAAATGCTCTCATGTCTTTCCACCTTTCATCCTATTGGCCAGCTGGTCAGCCACATAGCCACAGGCACATCACCAGAGAGCAGGTGTGTGGCTCTGGGCTTGGAGGTCATCTCCCCTGATCTGAGCAGTGGGAGCCAGATGTCACCTGCCTACACCAGGCTCAGCTCTCGAAGTGTGGGTGGGAACAGCTAAGCCACCTCCTGCTGAGGATGGAAGCGAGAGGCTCATTGCTCGGTGTGGGCACTTTCCTGGCACGAGCAGAGGAGGGTCCCCAATTCTCCCCCCCTGCTACGGGGCTCAGCGTCTTCAGCGGGAAGGCAGAGGAGTCTCCATGGCTCCTCCCTTTCTCCTCCTTAAAGGTGAACAGGACCTGCCCGGCCATCAGCCCCTCACTGTCCCCTCAGCATCTTTCGAGCCTTGTCCTGCAGCCTGGTCTAAGAATGCCCCCATCCGGCAGAAACAGAGAAACTCTCTACCTGACAGGGAGCATCACTGTGCCAAGGTGGTGCCCTAATTACCACTTTGTTTCCTGCAAATTTCAGTGTCTTTCCACGAGCCCGCTAGGGCTGACTGGTGTCATCAGAGGCCAGGAAGGTGCAGGGCAGGGGCAGAGGGAGAAGAGAATCCACTGAGTTGGAGTTAGATGGTGTGAGTGAGACTCACTTCACGCTTTCTTCCTCCTTCTGTCGTCTTTGTTCATAAGATGATCAGAAATCCAAGCCATAGAAATTTCAGTTTTTATTTTTAAACTAATGCCACCTCCTCTTCAACTCAAAATTACGCCCACAGCAGAGCAGATTCCTAGGTTAGGGTTTCCAGACGGAGACCGCCTCCCAGGCTCCTGGAGCAGCCCTCCCCCCCCCCCCCCCCCCCCCCCCCCCCCCCCAAACACACACACCTGTCTCGTGTCGTCGCTGCGGCCCATTTGATGAACACGAGACTCCAAGCTGGCAGCTCCATCTTGGCAAGCATGTGCACACTTCATGCAAAACCTCCTTGAACTCACAGAGCAACGAACAGAGGGGGTTCAGGACCAGCTGCCAAATGGTCATTCAGATCTTCTGCCATGCATTTTCAGTTAGTCAGTCTCTGGGTTTCCAGATAAAAGGCTTTGCTCAAGGTCTTGGAAATATAAATAGACAGAAAAGGAGAGCCAGCCGGAAAGAGACTGGAAGAACTTTGAGTTACTCTGAGAACTTTGCGTAGAGACGAGAAGGGAAGCACGGAGCTGAAAGGCCAGTTTCTCCCCAGGTGCTTGTTAATCCCAGAACAGTGGCCTCCCCTCAGAGGGCACGGGAGGCTCCCCAGTGTGCTCGGCACCTCCGACTTCACAGGCTGTGAGAAGGAAAACTAATCCATTTTCTTTTCTTTTTTTGAGTCAGGGTCTCACTCTGTACTCCAGGGTGGTCCTTAAACTCATTATGCAGCCCAGGCTGGTCTCAGACTCACAGCAATCTTCTTACCTGAGCCTCCTGGGTGCACAAATCTCGTCTAGGTACTGCATGAGCTATGATCAGTGAAACACACCGGCTCTCCCTCTGCTCAGAACCAAGGCGGAGGTGCTCAGCTGTCACAGTGGGCAGCTCGTTGGCCAGCCCGGGGTGCCGAGGGACAGGCCGACCGGCTAGGCAAGCAGCGTGGCCAGCAGTGGTCATCTCCTGATGGGGAGCTGTGGGAAGCAGGGCAGGTGCCACCTGTGACCTCGGTGCCACAAGTCGTAGAGTAGCAAAGCTGTAGAGGACATCTCTGCCGCTGGCCTGCGGTGGACGGTGTCCCTTGTGCTCCCGGGGAAAGCTGGAGACAGCTGTGTTGTTTCCTGGGAAAACAAGCACAGATAGGGTGTCCTGGGAAGCAGGAACTGGAGGGAAGGCCCCTGTGGTGCAGCACAGTGCCATCGTAGAGAAGGGTGCACACGGCAGGCTGGCCAAAATACATACACAGGCCCAGGTCCAGTGGTGCCGGTCTGTAATCACAGCACTCTCTTGCAGGTTTCAGCCCAGCGTGGGCACCAGGACAAGACCCAGTTTTAGCAAAAGAACTAAGCTGAGGATATGACTCCGCGTGAAGGCCCTGGGTTGGGTCCCCAGGTCCATGAGCACACGAAATGCCAGTGAGTAAGTATCCAGATGAAACAACAACCGACCAAGAAAAAAACCAATTACAATAATAATAATAACAAACTTTTAAAGACCATAAAAAGTTAGGGAAGTAACTTGTAATGTCAAACAAAGCCCAATGCTAACTTTCTGACCTTATTTCAGCACAGGTTCTCAGAGTGCAAGGTGCAAGAACCACCAATTTCGCATGGCTGGAGAGAATCCACAGAAGATACCTGCGCAGTCATGCCCGGGGACATGTCAGGTGGGCTCCAGACCCAGAGGTGGAAGAGTGCTCAGTGGCTGTCTACACCCCAGAGAACCAGGCTGCAAGAGCTGCTCAGCCAGGAAGATGGAAGCAGCTCCAGTCCGAGGTCACAGGCCGGGTCGGGGCCAGGGGGTGGCCAGGGAGTCTGTGCTGGAGACTGAAGAACTGGAGTCCAGTATCCAAGGTGACAGTGCCGAGGAGGCCCCGGTCTGAATGCCTTCCTTTCACTCCTGGTCAGTAGGTCAGTGAGCCGTGCTCTTCAGCACCCCACTTCTAGAGTGAACCTGGGGACCTGCTTCTCCCTCCCCTAGACCACATCTGCAAGTCCCGCGTGCTCTGGGGGAGCACCCCACGCTCCTCCAGGAAGCCATGACCTCTAGCTTAGTTTTCAGGTTAAGAGAGCCAGGCTCTGCCAAAGCTGCCATTGCCCCTTCTACATGCACCATATGGGGGGGTGGGGGGGGCTGGCAGTGGAAAATCAGCGCCTGTGGTTCTGTTCTCAGTGTCCTTGTTGGGGCCGGTGCCTCTGCAAGTCCTCAGGACACGTCCTCCCCAGGTCCAAACTGCCCTGAGCAGGAGTGTGCAGGGGTACTCTCATGACCCCCTGGGGGCACCGTACGTCGTGCATACACACACCTGCACACGTGCAAATATTCTCACACATGGTCATAGCATGTTGATCCTTATCTATTAATTTAGTTATCTATTAATTTATTTACCTTTTATAATACTGAAGACAGGTGCCAAGCCCTTCACACTAAGTGAACACCCTGATTTTGAGATAGCATTTCGCTGGGTTGTTCAGCCTGGGATAGAACTCATGATCCTCCTGAGTCAGCCTCCCGGAAGCTGGTATGACAGGCCTGAGCCACCAGGCCCGGTATGGACCTTATTTTTAAATAAAGACCACAAAGCAGCCTTCTGCCATGTCATAAACATCTGGACCGCTGAGTGGAGCTGGCAGGGCGCACACCGCTCAGAGTGAACTCAGGCCTTGGCCCAGCATGCCACTGTGGCATGAAAGCGCCCCTCCCCCTCAGTCCAGTGGCTGGCGTCCCAGCAGGCACCTGTTGTGCAGATGGAGGTTAGCTATGCCAGGTAAAGCCTACACTTACCTTAGCACTTTTTGGTTTTGTTTCTATGACAAATTACATTCCCTTGTATATGTCTCGTTTTCTGAAATCACACAAAAGCTTCCTGAACACCTTGCATTTTAAATTAGAGACTTTTTGTGATGGAAATAATGGGCGTTGATTACAATGCGCGATGGGGAGAGGATACTTTGCTCTTCAAGCTGTGCTGCAGAAAAGCTTAAGATGTTATGAATTATTCCCCAAATACTGATGCATGGGACACACCAATAAAGTATATACTACCTGTTGAATAATTGGGAGCATTATTATAAGTGCAGCCTTAGAGAGCGGAGAAGTAGAAAAATGAAAAAAGTTCCTCTCATCAGAGAAACCCAGCAAGATCAGAATCCAGTGTGCATCCGTCAACAGAGGACGTGGCGCCTGCACCGGGGACGGGGGGTGGTGGTGGCAGACGCCTCCCGGGCCCACAGCGAAAGCCGCCTGCCAGGGCCTGCTGGGTGCCAGCGGTAGCCAGGAGCGCCACGTGCACCCCAGCCACGGGGCAGGAAGGAGGCAGAGGGAGCCAAGCGGGGAGTTCTGGGCTTCTGGGGCAACCCCTACACTGCTGCCTGATGGACCCCACAGAAGGAGCCCTGCTCACTGAACAGACCACACAATATCAACGAACAATAAAGACCCTCTGCCTGGAAAGAGACCAAAGTAAATCAACATCACTCCCACGGTGGGCACAAGCCCCCCAAAGCCCCCCAAAGCCCTGACCCAGCGCCCTAAGTGAGCGCCTCTGCGGAAGAAGGCCCTCGGGGAGGGTTTGGGTGGGGCCTCCTGAGAGAGCTGTGGTTCCCTTGGCCTTAGAACCCCAGCTGAGCAGCCAGCACTGGAGGGGACCGCGCCTGCAGGATGGCACAGGTCCGGTTCACACACAGTTTTAGGGATGCCGAATGGTCCTGTCTGTCCACACTGGGGGATCGGTGTCATGTCTGGGGCACGAGCGCTCAGATTACTGACCTTGATCATGTGTTGTTACTGCGTCTAAGTCAACACGAGTCCCGGCCGCTCTGCATTAGGGGGGCTGCATGAATTCCTAGGTCTTCCAAAGGACGAAGCAGTTTGTAGGAGCTTCTGTATAACACACGAACACTTTGCCAGCTCATTCTCTGAAGGTTTGATTTTTCCTCGTAAGTATTAATCAGCGCCTGCTTTACATAATAACGACAGTCAAGTTGGGGAGCGGTGCAGGCGCATGGGTCATTTTCATGGCTGTAATTTCTCTTCCCCTCCCGGCCCTCTTTTTTTCCATCCTTCTGCTGTCCCTGGCTGCAAGGGCACCTGCCCCCAGCGGGCCACCTTCCTTGCAGCTCCTGTCCCCAGGGAGAAATAGCTCAGTTGGAACGTGAAAAGCGGGCCACCCTGCTTCCAACAGGCCACAACAGGCGGCGCCTCTGAGGGGCCCCGGGCTGCCGTGACCACCCCGGACGGGAGCAGGCCCCACACTTCCGCCCCAGCCACTCCTCACACTAGCGCTCAGCCCACAGGCAGCTGCAACTCCTGAGCTCACTCGGGAACCAGCCGCTCCCTGGGAACAGCTGTCCAGGAGTCGAGTGCTTGTCCTCTGACAAGGGTTCTCTGAGTCAGTCTCTTCCTTTTCAAATCATTAGAGTCTCCTGACTTTTTACCTGGAGGAGAAAGGTCCCTTTCTAGGGAGCTCCCCCACGTGTTCTTCATGAGAACTGATGCCCTGGCCTGGAGGAGGCACAGGTGGACTTCATCAGGAGAGAGCCGCAGGCCCGCACGCCCGCACGCCCGAAGGGTCGCTGCGTTCTTCCAGAACAACAGGCGCTAATTCCCTCCGCAGGCGCAGTAATCATCCAATCACCGCGGCAGCAGACACGTCTGCGCTACACAGGCTCAGGCTTAACTTGTCACTCTACGCACTCTGCTCATCAGACTCTCCGGAGTCTCGGGAAGGAAGAACGTGCTTCCTTATGTGGAAGAAAGGCATGCTTCCCTCCCCGCCTCCTGCCCTCCCAGAGGGGCACAGTGAGATCCTGGCGGCAGAGGCGGCAGTCGGCAGAGGGGGAGCCGGCAGCAGGCACCAGGGACACTCAGGGTGGGGCCTTCGTGGAGAGGCCTCTCTGGGGTGCGCGGGCTTCTGTGTCTCCCTCCGACCCCAACCTGGGCACCCACGTGGCGATGTTCCTCTTCCTGCTTTTCTTCCCTGACCCCCAACCCTGTGGGGGCCACCTCAGTGAGGAAGAGTGACTGCGTGTCTGCGGATCTGTGTGCCCTAAGCCTTGTGTTCAGGATACGAGGCCTCTCTCTGTCTTTCCCTCCCCCCTCCCTCCCTTCCTTCCTCTTCGCGGGGTGCCGTCCAAGGCCTTCACACTGAGCTACAGTCCCGGCTTACTTGCTCTTACAGTTTCACTTCTGGTTCTGAGAAAGATTCTTACTAAGTTACTTAGCTCCCAGGCTGTCTTGGGCTAGGGACCCTCCTGCCTCAGCCTCACACAGTGCTAGTGTTCCAGGCCTACACTATCAAGTCCAGCTATCAGGTCTCTTTTCTAAACACACAACGCAGAATTTTGGCTATTCTTAATGATGCTTCTATCATACGCAAAGGACACATGGGTGGTCCTGGGGACTCGCCGAGTAGGTGACGTCGGCCCGACTGACGCCGGTGCTCTCCTGTGTGCATCTGTACTTATGAATTCATCATTGGAAAACGGAAGAATGTCAGGCCCTTGTCAGGTTAGGAGAGCCAGCTGCACCTGAGGTGCAGGAGGTCTTCCTCTGAGAGGCTGTGGTGGAAACCGCCGCTCTCTACTGCGCACTGGGGGGAAGGGCAGGCCACAGAGATGGGGTCCCGCACTCAGTCCTACCACGGAAGGCAGGAGATGGCTGTGACCTCAACCTCGGCCCCTGAAGGAGCTGCCCACCCTTCAAAATGGGGGACTTCCGGGGCTCACATCTCCGCACAGGCTCTGCATTAGTTTGGGTTCTTTCAAAAGGCAGAAATTACAGAAATTATAACAAAAAGGATCGATTCGGAAGACTTACGAATCCGAGGGCAGAGAGGCGCGAGATGGCGGCCTGCACGCGCGAGGGCCGGAGCGTCCGGCGGCTGCTGGGCCGCGAGGTCCAACTCCCGTCCGGGCCGCAGGACAGCCGGGCGCGTCTGCTGCGGTCTCGGCTGCTCCACGAACAGCAGGGCCGGCCGGAGACTGAAGACCGCAGGCCGACGGTGCGCGACGGGCAGACGACGCAAGGTGGGACCGAGCTCTGCGGCCCGCAGCACGCAGGCCGCAGGCACCTCCCCCGATGACGCTGAAGCGGTCTTTCTCTTCTTCCGCTTAGTTGGCCCGCCCACATCCGGTCGGCGCCCTTCCCTCATTGGCCGGCCCACAAGTCGCTCGCACTGATCCAGGCTGGGCGGGGCGCCCGAGCCCTCCCCCAGGTGTGGCTCCTGAGCGCCTCAGGCTGACAGCGCCTCTCGAGCGTCACAGGCTCGCCTCACACGGTGTCCTCACTAATCACTCGGCCACTCTACCTCACGCGTTATGTTATTTTTAGCTGTCGCTTTAGCTGTGCAAACCTGCGGCGTGCAGGCGGCTGCTTTCGCGCTCGTAACCGCTGAGCAGTGGCCATCAGAGGAGTTCGCGTCCCCGGTTCCTTATTTTTTTTCAAAAAGTTCTGCTTGCTGTGTAATGCTGAGGCGTAGTTATGGGCTGCAATGAGTATACAACACACGTATACAACAAGTGTCAGAACGGCCAGGGCAATTATTGCACCGATCTTTTGTCACTGCTTTGAATTCGGAGTCTTTGAGCTCCTTTCTCCTAATTTTTCATAACAGATGAAGGCTGTCTCTGGGGCGACGGCCTCTGCACGTCTGCGTGCTGAGCAATACCAGCAAGCAGAGACTGAGGCTCTTGGGTGCCCTTGGCGCGCCAGCCGTCCTCCCGGCCTCCAGGAACCGCGGCTTCGTGTGCACACCAACTTCTACGTTCCCACTCACGTGTGAGGGCGAACACGTGGGATTTCTCTGCACAGATCACTTCTTTCACCTGCCATAATGTCCTCTCACTTCTATTTTGCTGCAAATGACAGCAAAGATTTCATCTTTCATGGCTGAATAATATTCCATTGCATAGTTTCCTCCACCGACAAGAGTCTACATCAATTCCAAATCTCAGTTCTTTGCACGTTGAGTTGATTCAGGTGCCGGGGAAGGAATGGGTGGACGGGTCACGTTTCTCTGCCTTCCGCGCTTGTGTGTCCAGTTCTCCAGCACCACTTATTGCAAAGTCTGTTCTTCCCCTGTTTCTGTCAACTGAATCTTGGAAGAGAAAACCACATGCATTTCCCTGGACCAGTGTTTGAATAAACATTAAACATCCTTTGAGGACTTAGGTTGGGATCATTCAAATAATCAGTCCAACACATGCATGCTAGAGTTGCCCTGAA
This sequence comes from Ctenodactylus gundi, assembly GCA_004027205.1. Classification (NCBI taxonomy): domain Eukaryota; kingdom Metazoa; phylum Chordata; class Mammalia; order Rodentia; family Ctenodactylidae; genus Ctenodactylus; species Ctenodactylus gundi. Next base: position 13,595 of record PVKB01007817.1, read on the forward strand.
ATCACACACACAGAGTATGCAGTGCACACACAGGTGTGTTAGGAGCACACGTACCTTACATTCACATGCACTTGAGCACTTAGAGTGAACCTGGGAAGAAACGTTAGTGGGAGGCGGCTGTTGTGAGCACCTCGCGGTGGCGTCGGAGTGGGGGGCCGTGGGGGGCTTCTCAGGCGGTGGCCAAGCTCCCCTGCAGCTGCGGCCCTGCTCCGTGGGTCTCCAGGGCAGGCGCAGAGTGGGGCGTTTCCAGAGGAGAGTAGTAAGTCTCCAGACCCGCTTGTGCCGAAACCACCCAGATTCTCCCTGAGGCGCGCACGGCGCCTCCTGCTGGCCGACTCCTCCTGGTGCTTCCGATAAACCGGAAACGGAACCTTCTCCACTTGCCTACGCTGAACCTTCACCTGGGCTGCCGGGTGCGGCTACGCGGCTACCTGGCGTCTGGGCGTGGTTTTATGAATCTGGGCGTGGCTGCTGTGCTGTTATGTGTCTGGGTGTACCTATTACGTATTTGGCTGTGGCTGCTACGTGTCTAGGTGTGGCTGTTACGACACCTCAGCATGGATGTTATGCAACCGGGTGCTATCGCTTCATTGCACCAATCCTAGTTCTATATTCTGCCTGTTCTCTCATCTACCAAGAAAAAGTCCAGCTTTCTGGGGTAGCACTGGAGGAAACGGCATATTGTGTGCCTAAAGGTTTTTAAGAGGAGATACGATGGTTTAAAGCATTTTGTCAACTTGAGGGAATTAGGAAACACCCGGCTCATCCATAGGGCGGGGCTTCGAGTGTGTGTGATTGGCATGTGGGCTAGTAAATGAGGGGCAGCACCCACTGGCCGTGGGGGTGGACTAATACCCTGGTAGCTGAGCTAAGCAGAAAGGGAGGAAGGAGGAAGACAGTCTGAGCTTCTCCAGGGAGAGCTTGGGCCTCGCCACCCTCACCAGAGGCTGACTTGCTTCTCCAGGTCTCGTATGTGCAGCAGCTCTTGTGAACCCCTTTGCATACGCATAACTTCTATCAATCCTGTTGCCCTAGGAAGCCTAACCAATACAAAAGGACTTTGTGCAAAAACTCCGGGGCCGCCAGACCCCTTCACTGGGCTGCGTCACTGCCAGGTGCCTTTGGTTCTCTCTAGGAGCATCCCCGCGGCGCGTGAGCTCTCCCGCTCGTCACACATGAGTGAGGTGGCGCGCTTTCTCAAGACCTTGGGGTGGAGGCAGGGGAAGCGCGGTGAGCCCGACAGGCTCCCCGGGACTTGATGGTCACGGCAGGACCTGGGACGGGCGAGTCGCTGCACTGTGACAGAAGAGCGACATGCCTCACGGAGGGCCATTTCCTGCTGGCATGCTTCGCCTTGCGGGGAGCATTTGACCGGTACTAACTTAGAAAGCCTTTCATATCCTGGTTTGATCTGAATTTTGGCTCAACGGTAATTCTTCACACTAAAATGAGACTCATTAATATAGATAACATTTTGTTATTAAATCTTGGAATCCATCACACGCAAAGGACCCGAGATGCCAAGCAATTACAGGTAAGTTAAAGTTAAACGTAGTTGAAACAATTCATCTCCTTGCTTTCCTGTGGCCACGGAGTGGAGGAGAAGTGGTGTGATTGCGGAAATGACTACTCTACAGAGAACTCAGCACCCTGGAATTTTGAATATGAAGGATTCATGGACATGATATTAGAAATCTACATACTGCATTGATCAGGAGCCAGGTGCTGTGGCATTTGCCGTCGAACGGTTCCCATCTTCGTGAGTTAGGCGTGGGTGGCCAGCTGGCTTCAGCAACCAGTTGCGGTCAGAAAATATCAAAGACGAATTCAGAAAATCCAGTCATTTCTTTTCAGCCAGTGTTACATCAAAGAGAAATCACCAGCAAAACAGAGTGGTGGTGTGTCTTTATAACCAACTGGAAGTTTTACATACGGTAGGAGCTACTGTTAAATTATCCACAGCTAATTGGTCTTCAGCTGAAATAGATAATTAAGCACGTTCTGGATTATTAACTGGATCATATTTTAGGTGTTTTACCTAATTAGACATTTCCTAAACTATCCATTTGTGTTGACTAATTTTTTCTAGAACACTTCTGTTGTGAAATTTTGACTTTCAAAAAAAGTTGGAAGTTTTGTTATATTTTAAGGACACTGACTTGCAGACATCACTATGGTGGAACTTCTACTAATACCACGTATTAGTTTGGGTTCTTACAAAAGGCAGAACTTACAGAAATTACAACAAAAAGAATCTATTCAGAAGGCTCATGAGTCTGAGGACAGAGATAGTCCAAGATGGCAGCCCAAATAGGCAAGAGATGGTGGGTCCAATGCCAGTTCCACCACGAGGTAGAACACCTGTCCAGGACTGCAGGACAGCCAGTGAGAGGCTGCTGCAGGTCTTGGTTGTTCACAAAACCATGGAGAAGACCAGAGACTGGAGATTGGTGACTGAAGATCAGCGACAGGCAGACAGGCGCAAGTCAGGACTGGAACCAATCTGTGATGCAGATCTATGGTGTGTAGCAAGTTGGCTTTGCAGACAACTGTGAAGGCGAGAGCTTTCCCAGAGGATGAAGCTGTAACAATCTTTCTTCTTCCTTCATTTTGTACAGTTCGAATTCCCACTGGGGCCGCCCACATCCGGGTGAGTGTTCTTCCCTCATTCGCTGGCCCATAAATCACTCACATGCTAATCCAGGCTGGTTCCCAATTGCCTAATCTAGGCATGGTTCCCAAATCCAATCCAGGCGTGGTTCCTGATTGACTCAAATTGACATAATCCTCTCCCACAGTAACACACCATAAAGTTAATATATGACAGAGATAGGACATGTATGACATATATTAGATAACTTGGAACACATTGAGTATGTCGGTATTTATCATACATAACAAATTCACCACATAAATCTTGAAAATAATGTCTTGCACATGGCACAAAATCTCTATCAGTAATATAGTATACCTACATATACTCATTTATAACTTTTAAAAGGAAGATTATAATTTAGCCTCACTACCTGAAATGCAAAGTTTAAGCTTTATGTTTTTACATACAATCTTTTTTCCCCCAGTATTGTGCTCTGTAGTCCAGGCTGGTCTTGAACTCCTTACTGCATAGCCTATACTGGCCTCATATCTGCAGCAATCCTCCTGCCTCAGCCTCCCAGAGCTGGGATTCAGGCGCATGCCACTGGTCCCGGCCACAAGTCTTTACACCAGTATGGGTGCTATGTGTTCGGCTATACAAGGACGTTTATTTTGCACTGTGAGTTTGGTCACAATGTTACTTTACTTTGTTGTTCAAATCATTCTCTTTTTGACCATTGGGGGCCCTTCAGCTTTAAACTATAAGTTCTGATAAATTTATAATGTTATGCACCAATGCTTCCAAAATGATACAGAAGCATTTTGACACCTCCCAAAAGCTTTCCCAAGTCTGTTCCTAATCATCACCCCCGTGTCTGGATGTCTGGGGGTTATTGTTTTGCTACACAGAAGGCCAGCTCCCTCAGTCATGAGCCCGCAGCCCCGCCTACCTACCTGCAGTCCTGAGCCCGCAGCCCTTCCCAACTAGCTCCCTTCCCCGCACACGCACACACTGACCTTTCATCTTGGCACCCTGCTGGCTGGGCGCTTCCCCTGTTTCGTTGTTGGTGATGCCTCCTCATCGCCCGGGTAGGGCGTGGACTGCCTGCTCCTTGCCTGCTCATCTCAGTGACCGTGGGTAAATCTCGGAGCCTCCTAGTGCAAGGTTTCCTGCGACAGGCTTTCGAGCAGGCTGAGTGAACTCCCAGGAGCACGCTCTGTAGGCTCTGTGATCGGATCACTTTCATGCGTGTCAGAGCCACCACACAGCCCTTAAAATGGGTGCCAGATTGTGTATCCTCAACCTGGCCCACTGGCGCCGGCCTGTCTTCCCAGCACACTGTGAGGCTGAGACAGGAAGATCCCGAGTTTGAGCCCAGCCTGGCCTGACCAATTTGATCATGTAGAGAGACCGTGTATCAGAATCAAACATTTAAGAACTGGGCTGGGCTCAATCCCCAGCACTACACACACACACACACACACACACACACACACACACACACACGCACACACGCACACACGCACGCACACACACCCCTGTGCACTCTGCTCAGTCGCACCGATGTTCCTGCCCCCCCACCCCGCCCCGGCGGCTCCCTTCTCTCTCTGCGCCCCACTGCCCGGCTGCCCTGGGGTGAGCACCTGTCCTCCGCTCTGCCTGCGCACCGTACCGCTTCTGCTCGGAGCCAGCCAAGCTGGGCCTGACTGCCCAAATCCACAGCCAGGTGAAGTTCTCTTCGTTTAAGCTGTGAGAGTCAAGTATTTTTTCTCAGCAATGGGAAGCTGATGAATGAGTCGCTGCTTTTCCAGAATCGAAGTTCAGTAAGTATCTCTGCAATATGGAGATCAATGCGTACCAGTCAGAAGGTAATAACTGTAGAAGTGAGTATTAGAAACGAAGCCGCTGGCTCACTGGTCAGGGCCAGGCAGTGGCAGGTCAGAGGGTGCAGTGATTTGCACAAGTCGACTCAGTTACAAGCCAGCATGGCCCTACTGGAAGTAAGAGCCGCGCCTAGCGAGGACAGGAAGGAAGGAAGGGCAGGAGGATCCGCATCTCCAGTAAAGGTTCACTTGAGTTTGAGAGCAGTTGTGGATTAGGACACAAGAAACAAGGGAAACAGATCGAGTCTTTGCATATTTTCTTTAAAAATATAGAGTGCCCGAAGGCCCCGATCTCCAAGGCCGGCTGCGCAGAGTGACTAAGTGCCCACTTATAAGGTTGGCAAGATTGGATGGTGAGCTTGGGTCAGAGCTGGTATTAATTTATATGATCACTCAGAAATCTGATTTCATAGAAAAAGATGTATGCAACCGGTGAAATGGCTTCTTCGCTCGGCATGAGACATAACAAGACCGTGTAATAGTCTAATTTGTTTTTGCTGAATGATAGAGCCCTTTGGACAACTTTAATGTCATCAATTAGAGTTTTATGCATAATTAAGCCACACAGCTAATTAGCAAACAACGAAATTAGAAGGTCAACTGAGGAGTGATGGAGATTCTCCAGGAGGAGAGCAATGGCACTGTGCAGGCAGATGACTCTGAGCGATGCCACTCAGACCACCGAGCTGGGACTGTGAGTCTCATTTTCAATCCAGGTCTAGAAATGTTCATTTATTTCTAATTAGCTAATTCCGTTGTAGCCTCGCCAGGAAATAAACAGAGAGGTGACTGGTGTAGGGAGAGAGGATTCTCCATCATCGGCTAATCCACGCAAGGGAGGCGTGATAGCTCAGCACACATCATAAATACTCCGCAGTCATTGTCTGCCACACCATTATTCAAACCCGGAAGACATGTCATTATTCGGCCGCCATGTTGCACGAGTAAGTGGCACGTTCTTTACTGTCACACAACGTAGGTAGCATTTCTTTTTCTTTCTTTTTACATGTGCTTCACTTTGAAGGAATGAATTCTGTGATTATTTCTAAGATACTTTCCCAGGATGCGTGGCGTTTTAATTGGCACTGCTCTTTTTCTGACTCAGCTCATTAGCAGCGTATGGCATGATGGGACGTCTTAAAAACCGAAGTTGACCTAGGAACCGTGAAGCCAGGCACCATGCCACCCTCCTGTTTCAGGGCTCCATCTTCATTCTCTGGGAGACGCGCTTCACACTTTGCTAAATGCAGTTCACTGGGTTTCTTATTCTACATCAATGTTAGGATGGTTTTTCTACTTGACTTTTTAGCTTTCTTGAAGCATGATTGACCAAACATCATCTGTATTTAAGGTCGACTTCATCGTGGTTTGATATAGACATACATTATAATATGGTTACCCAGAGCTAAGTCACACACCCCTCACCTCCCACAGCCACCCGTTCATGTGTACGCTGTAAGGACAGCCGGGGTCCAGGCACTGGGGAACTTGGCGGGCCTATGTCCTCGGTCGGGTCATCGGTTCCTGTAACTTTTCTGCACAACGTGTCTCACAGGGGCCCTGACCCAGTCCAGACAGGACTGCCGCTGCCTTGGGGCCTGCCTCGGTTTCCTTCCGGTGCATCTACCTCTGTGATGTAGGTCGCGTGTCCCATATGGAAGGGCACAGAGCTTTTTCTAAGGGTTGTGGTTAAAATAGAGCCACTGTGATGAAAAGAGTGAGGGGCTTACAGAATTGGCTTTGAGATCTGCCGGAGCGTCTGGGGAGCCGGGACAAGACCAACGCGGGCAGAGCGTGTGAACTCTGGCCTCACCCTGAAAGCTACAGGAGCCATGGTTGTCCCATCAGGAGACGACAGGCCCCTGGACTGAGCAGGGGAAGGGTGGATTTGCCCATGCCGGACTTTTGTGCTGCTGGGGCTCACGATGGAATGGGTGGTTCCTGCCCACCTGTGCACGGAGACCTTCATTACCAGTTACCACCCCCACACCAGTTACGCCAGAAGCACCCTCACGCCACGTGCGCGTGCACACACACACACACACACACTGAGAAATACTGTCATTTCAGCGAGGTGGGCACCTAGGCCACTGGAGCTCTGTCCCACAATGTAAATGCAGCCCCGATCTCTGCTGCAGACTCAGGAGCCTCCTCTCCCTACAGAACACAGAAGATAAAACATACCCTGAATGCCCAAATTAAAACTCAGCTCATTCTACTAAAACACACATCTCTAAGAGCAAAAGCGGTCTGAGGCCCAGCGGTGCTCTGAGGGAGCAGCGGCTGCAGCGAATTCTTTAGGCAAGCACTGCCTTGCTATCGGACTTCTGTGATCAAACAATCATGATGATGTCTGTCAGGTAAGAACTGTCCCCTGGGGTCCTCACCCACCTTGTTCCCTGACGCTGGCACTGTGAGGCCCCTGGCTCTGCTTCACAGTCCAGATGACCAGGAAAGACCAATGTTTTGGATCATCGCAGGACGTCGGGGCGGCCAGGACAGCAGGAAAGGGGACTCGGAGAGCTGCCGTAGAAAGCGGCAGGACAGTGGGGGAGGTGCGCCGGAAGTGGGGATGTTGGCTGGGGTTTATCTCTTCAGTAAGATGGAGCTGGCAGGGTCACCACTACAGTCCGCGGTGGGGTCATGACGCGCAGCCTGGCCTTACCCCGAGGTCCCTGGGCCTGGCCACAACATGCAGCGGACGCTGGGGGTGGCCGCTGCCTGGGGGCCAGGCTGCTCCCGCACTGGGCATGCTGCACAGGTGCTTTGCTTTCAGTCTCCCCAAGCACTCAGCCTATCGTAAGGGAGCGGCAGGGACGTGCGCTGGGATGCGGGGAGACAAGGGCGCATTTCCAGTGGTTTGCTGTGTGTCCGAATTAAGAGTCTTTTCGTGTTAAGTGATATTAGTGATTTTAAGTGACAGTTCTCCCACGGTGGTTCTGCCGCACAAGAGACTGTGCCAGCTCTCGATCCGCCCCTGGAAGGGACCTTTACCCACAATGCAATGGGACGCTGCGACTCTTAATCATGCTGGGCCAACATGAGTGTAGGAGACCCGCCCAGCAGAGCAGAACTGGGTGTGTCTGTGGGTTGACTGACAAGTTGACAAGCCAACCAAGGGGGTGGCCTGTCCCCGAGGTGCACGTTTCTTTCCTGTTTTGTTAATATGCTTGTACATATGCACATGTGTGTTAAGTGCATGTGTTTCTTAACCACAGTGCTGGGGGTGGGGGTTAGGGCAGTGGCCTCACATGTGCAATCCTTGGGTTCAATTCTCCAGCACCACATAAAAGTTAGTTGGGCACGGTGGCACATGCTTGTAATTCCCCCATTCAGGAGGCTGAGGCAGGAGGATTTCCATCAGTTCGAAGCCAGCCTGGGCTACCTAATGACTTTAGGACTGACCTATAGTACAGAGTGAGACTGTCTCCAAAAATGAAATAAGCATAATGCTGATTGACTTAATTTTAGAACACATTCATTGTTGAATCTACATTATAATAACATTTAAGTTATAAAGTGTCAGGAGAAGAGAGATCATTCTGCCTTCTGTTGGGGGAAGGGGACGAGCAGGCTCTGTCTGCCTCCTGGGCGTCGCCATCACGTCAGGTACCATAATGAACATGCTTCCGGGGACGGAGACTAAGTAGGACTTAAGGAGGTGCGTCTGGTTGTCAAGTCGAAAAGGGACGGAGGTGAGGGTCAGTCCCCGTTTGTCACCTGGGTGACTGAGCCGTGCATGACTGACACCAAGGCCAGCATGTGGAAGGGGAACACCCGCCCTGGACATCGGTGGCACTGACCGGCAGACTCGTGGCCGGGCTGGACGCAGAGGGGAGAAAGGCGGAAGGGCGCAGGCCCATCTCTGAGGAGCTGCCGACGCTGCCCCCACGCGGGTTTCCTGTTTCGGTAGAACTCGTAACCCGGACTCGTGACAGCGTCCTCCAGGGAGTGGTGCGGCATTCGTGGTCCCTCCTGCCTTGCACCTTCTGGCTGCTTGGCCTGAGCACCTCCCGGCTTCCACCTCTCTGGCAGGTGAACAGCCACCGTGGACTTGCCGCTCTGATCCGGAGCGCGCCCCGATGCGTCTCCCCACATCATCCTGCATACGTTTCCTACTGATGCACGTCCTCTTGAGACCCTAACAAAATCCTCTCTTCATGCTGGCCTGGGCATCTCCTGGCCTCCCTCCACGGCCGTGCCAGGGGCTGCAGAGTTTCCTGACGTTATCCTGTGTACAGCACATGTAACTGGGGGGGAATCCTAAAGGAACCCTCCTGCTGTTTTTAAATTTGTTGACTGTGGGGCGCACACAGCCGAGGGGTAGTTTCTGAGCCCCCCATAGCTTTACTGTCGGAGACTCTGGCTGAGGGGTTGAATCTGCCTCCCCCTGCGGATCGTCCTCTTTCCTGTTGTGAACCATGAACTACAAGATTAACTGCTCCTGGAAAGGGGGAAGTTTCCAATCAGTGGCTTTTCTTCAGAGCATTTTGTGACCTCAAGGAAACCGTAAGTCACGTGTCAGAAAAGCAGACCACTGCAGAATCCGTGACTCCCAGCACTATGCCCATTTTCCAAGACGAAAATTATACCTCCTTGATTAGATCTGATCAAAATACATAGCGAATATTTAAATGAAAAAAATTCAGTTCATGACACATTGCCACTAATCTCCTTCACCTGAAACACGCTTATCTGTTGTTCTTGACACTTTCTGAAGCGGTTCTGGAAGACTCCTTCACGGCGTCTGCACTGTGCTGGCATGGCTGCCTCGCTGTCCCGACTCAGCTCCAAAAACAGTGACTTTTCATGGTCATTTTCACTTCTGAGGAGAGCCAGCACGTGCAGAGGAGGACACACCACCATATTATTCACAAACGTTTGCTCAAGAAGTGAACAAAAATACAGTGGTGTTGAAACGTGAAAAGTGATTTCACTAAGGAACACGTGATGAACTGTCTCCAGCAAACGCCCTCCCCCAGCCCGCTTTGAGCACACGTATCCCATCATTCTTGGAAATGCGTCTTTTACTACAACAGGATTTTCAGATGCTCACCCTGTCTTCTGATCACTGTTTGTACACGACAGCTTTGTTGTCACCTAATTACATAACTACAACTTTACACTGACATGCGACCGGCCCGTCCCAACACCGAGCCTGACTTGAACTTGCAGATCTGTCATTTAGAAGTAGGAGATGGTAGGGATAAAATATTGCCTGGCCTTGGCGTGAAGTAAAACCGAGGCCCACGGAATGTTTACGGAGTACAGAGCCCGTGTGGCTTATGTTCCCTTCAATCTCAGGTGTCCCTTCTCCCTTCCACAGGTGAGGACAGAAGCCCAGGTGAGTCGTTGTCGCGTCGCTGCTGTAGGACTGAAGTAATCAGTCACATTCAACACTTGGGCTCTCTTTCCAAAACAGCTGATAGCAGCACAGCTCAGACAGCGAAGTCACGCAAGCTGCCCAAGTGTCCGTCAGCAGATCAACGGGAGCACACGGCGTGGTACACGCACACGCAGTACTACTCTGCCATAAGGACAGGTTAACCCGAGTCATTTGCAGGAAAATGGGCACACCGTGAGACCACCATGCCCGATGAAGTGAGCCAGACCCAGAAGGTCGATTATCACGTGGTTTCTCCTACAGGAGAGAGAGACCCAGAGCATAAAGCAGCCGAGAAGCCAGACAAGAGAGGTGGCGGAGAGCGGGGAGGTGGGTCTGTGGAAGGGGACTGGCGTGAGGGCGGGGAGTGAGTGTGAAGCTGGTGCACGTGACACGTGTGTACGGATTCGAGCTTAATGTGACTATTGCATACGACCAAGTAATAAAATGATTCCTCCTGGGGAAAAATCACCTGACGTTTTCATGAAGGGAGAGGAGTGCACGCCTCGCGTTGCTAGCGCTGGCCCGCTGTGGAGGGAGGTGCACCTGCGGACACACAGTGAGGGCAGACTTGCCGCACTGACATCCACGGGACCCACCGCGGGAGCTGCTCACGGTGTGGCTGGAGCCGTGGGGGGCAGCGTAGATGGGAGGTTTTTTTGGGAGGGTAGTTCATCTGGAGAAACACCCGTGACTCACTGACCCGCCACACGGAGCTTTAAAGGAGAGGCTGACAAGACAAATTCTTCCAACTTCTTGTTAGAGTGTTGATGAAATTCTCTCCCCTGGGAACGTAGGGCCATGTTCTGTTTACAATATGTTTTTGAGAGGGCAGCTCCGTCGGCTGAGGTTGGCAGGACTATTTGTCAGGACCACGTACTGCACACCCTCTCCGTCGGCCAGGGCTTCCTCCAAGCCAGGATCATCATAAATCAAGTGCCACAACATGCGTGCGGAGGAAAACCACTGGAGAGCTTTTCTGTTTCTCTGTGCCCGCCTTGTCATGACAGAATGATGTGGGTGTTACCACGGTCCCCCTTTGCGGTCGGCCGTAGGGACGACTCCTGCTCTCCATCCAAGGCTCCCAGAGTTTGCACAGCTTGCCGTCCTGCTAAACGGCAACCTGAAATTTCTGAACCTAAAATTCCTAGGTAGAAATTGGTCTAATTTCAGGGGTTTCTCCAGTGTATCTGTCTCAGTCACTTTTTCTTCCCTGGGCCACAACGCCCAGGGGTACCCTTCAGTTAAAGGAGGAGAGGTTTGTATCAGCTCACTGTTTCAGAAGGCCTCTGTCCATGGAGGACCTGATGTGGAGGAAGGCAGTCCCCAGGAAGCCAGAAACGAGCTGAGAAAGTCTGGGAAGAACTTGGGGCGAGAGTACTTCCTTCCAGGCCACATCCCAGGAGTTGGCTTCCGCCATCGTGCTCTTGAATAAATAGCAATGTAAGTGACGTACTTGTGACACTGATGCCCTACAGGGTTCCTCGGGGAACCACCTCTGGTACTGGGAAAACCGGAAGTCCACACACACCAGGATTACGTTGGACCCACATGTTATACTACACGACCAAAGGTAGCTGAAACTGAAGGAAAGACCCACATGCACAAACAAAAATGACGTTCTTAGAGGAAGCCGCACAGGGAAGCGTTTATAACCTCGGGCCTGGCAATGATTTCTTAGCTACAGCACCAAAACCAAAGAAATCTGACTTCATTGCAATTAGTAACTTTTGTGGAACAAAACACACAGTCAACAGACTGAAAAGATGGAGAATAGAATGGGAGAAATATGTGGAAAGCATATAAGGGGGCTTAATATTTAGGATACTGTGGTAGAGTTCCCATAATTCCATAATAAAAATTCAAAACAAACCAATCCAAAATGGGGCCAACGCTTGACTTGACTTTTCTGAATGGATGTAAGTGACCAGGAAAACGCACAAGAAGGTACTCAATACCATTAGCCACTAAGGAAATAACCAAAACAGAAACAAAGCACCACGCCACACCCAACAGGATTTTCATTCTCAATAAAGAAAAGCAACGGGCGCTATCTGGGAGGTAGAGAAGCCAGCGCCTCCTGTGCTCGGAAAACAGTGTGAGGCGTTTGCTCCGCAAAGAGGTTTGACAGTTTCTGAAACTCTGAAGCATAAACTTGCTGGATGACAATTAAAATTCCTAAGAGAACTGCCACATGGTCGTGCAATCCTCCTCTGGTGAGCGTACTCGACATAACTGAAAGTGAACTGAACAGACACTTGGGTCCAAGTGCTCACGGCAGCAGGGAGATTCTCAAATTCCCGTCTGTCCTACCCGCCCAAGTGGCATGGGGATGTCAGAGCAGTGACGCGAAGGGCGACGTGTATGGGCAACTTCCGAGCAGGCCCCCGTCGTGTGCGGTGTGACCGAAACGCACGATTACTGATGTTAAATACAAACATTCACAGTAAAAGGCACATGCTTTGACCACACTTACCCGGTTCTTGTCATTTGTGGAAGCCGCTCTGAAAGTCCTCTCTGTTGCATGTCCACCAAGTACGATCATAAAATAAGTGGGTGCTGCCGCCAAATGTCCCTGTCTACTACTGTCCTGTATCCCCGATACGGGCGAGCTGCCAGTCATCCCGTGTGTCTCCCACTGATCCTCTCTGGCTTCCGGTGTTTCGCCCTTCAGACCTGCTGGCGTGAGGTCACGGCTGCTGCCCACGGTCACGCGATGCCCTGCATACTACGGGATGGTTCAGAAGAAAGGGTGCTCATTCGTGAACTAGGTTTCCCACACTGACCTCTAGTGAAGTCTTAATGGGAACTCCTACCAACGACGTTCACAATGCCACCGCCTCCCGATCTGCCGCTCCCCTCTTCAGACTGCGCATGCCTGTGCCACCAGTTTTTGTTGAAAACAAAAACTGTTGTAAACAGTTACTGTTTGAAAATGAGAAGCAACAAGTGGAAAGTGCAACCTGGACAATTTTTTTAAAGTTTGGACTTGCTTCATTACACCCCACTTCGTGCCCTAAATGTATTTCTGTCTAAAAGATCAAGTACAGAGTCCCGACTGCCAGGGCGGTGAGCTCTGGCTCTCCTCCGCCCTCATCTGAGGCCCAGGTGTGGGCGGGGGGGGGGGGGGGGGGGGGGGGGGGGGGGGGGGGGGGGGGGGGGGGGGGGGGGGGGGGGGGGGGGGGGGGGGGG
>PVKB01007818.1:0-26615 GCA_004027205.1 Ctenodactylus gundi
GAGGTTAGTAGGAGCAACTTTTGGGTAAAGGACAGAGAAGCAACGGGACAGAGGGGACCCCTGGCAACTGGGCAGGAGAGCAGCGAGAAGGTAGGAGAGCATTAGGGACGACTCCAGAAAGTGCAGAGAAGCAAAGTGACAGTAGAGAGCATTAGGTACCTCAGGAGACAGACCAGAGAAGCAACAGCACCACTGGGGATAGGGCAGAGAATTAATATGACCATGGGGGTTATATAGACACCTCCAGGGACAGGGGAGAGAATCAACAGGACAGTAGTGGAGAAGTTCGCACCTCTGGGTACAGAGCATAGTAGCAACGGGACAGTAGCAGGGCAGGACGGACCCCTGGGGACAGGGCAGAGGAAAATTCGGACAGCAGGGAAGCATTAGGGACCACCTCGGAGAGTGCAGAGAACAAACCGCACATTAGGGACCAGTAGGGACATCCGGGGCCAGTGCAGAAAAGCAACAGGACACTAGGGGGCAGTAGGGACCTCCGGGAACAGGGCAGAGGATGATACAGCAGGGAAGCAATAGGGACCCCCAGGGACAGGGGAGAGGAACAAAGGGCCATTTGGGCTACGGTAGAGACCTCGGCTTCATGGCAGTGGAGGTGCCGCTGGCTAATGGGAACGTGAAGGAGAGGCTTAGAGCTAAGCTTTAGAGTGCGTCCGGGGGCTCCCCTGTGTATTAGATTGAGGCTGAGGGCCCGGGATGTGCCTACGCCTGTGGTGGCCAGGCATGTGAGGCTGGATGTAGTGGTCAGCTCTTGGGCTGGTTTTTCGTCCATTCTAAGGGTAGAAAAAGAGCAAAGGAGGGCAGGCGAGGCTGAAATCGTGGCTAGGGATGGGTTTCTCCATAGTTTTCCCTTCAGGGCCCGCTGCGAGGCTAGGGTTATGGTTAGAAATGGAATCAGTCCTAGGGTTTGTGTTATGGCTCCGGCTATAGCTAGGCCGACTTTGATGCGCAGGTTGCGAAACAGGTCCATGGTGAATGTTAGGGCGGCAGTTGGCATTCTGGTCAGGTTTTCGGGCCAAGATTGGGGCAAGGGCCAGGTGTAGCCGCAGCCCGAGGACAGGCATGGCGGGCACTTTGCAGGGCGTGGCTCGGCTTCAGGGCTATGTATGTGGCGCTGCCTAGGGGGAACTTTAAGAAGAGGCTTAGAACTAAGCTTTAGAGTGAGTCTGGGGACTCCCCTGTGTATTAGAGTGAGCTTGAGATCCTGGAATGTGCCGAGGCGTGGGGTGCCCAGGCGCTTGAGAATGGAGGTAGTGGTCAGCTCTTCGGCTGGTTTTTCCTCCATCCTAAGGGTAGAAAAAGAGCCGAGGAGGGCATGCTAGGCTGAAATCAGGGCTAGGGACGTGTTTCTCCGTAGTTTTCCCTTCGGAGCCAGCTGGGACGCGAGGCTTAGGGTTAGCAATTTAATCGGTCTTAGGGTTTAGGTTAGGGCTCCGGCTATAGCCAGGCCGACTTTGATGCCCCGGTTGAGAAGCACGTTCTTGGTGAATGTTAGGGTGGCGGTTGGCGTTCGGGTCTGGTTAATGGCTAGGCTTTGGGCAAGGGGCAGGTGTAGCCGCAACACTAGCACTGGCACGGTGGGACCCTTGGAGGGCGTGGCTCGGCTTCGGGGCTGTGGATGTGCCGCTGGCTAGCCGGAACCTGAAGGAGAGGCTTAGAACTAAGTTTTAGAGTGAGTCTGGAGACTCCCTTGTGTTTTAGAGTGAGCTTGAGATCCCGGAATGTTCCAAGGCCTGGGGTGACCGGGCGTGTAAGGCTGGAGGTAGTGTTCAGCTCTTGGGCTGGTTTTTCGTCCGTCCTAAGGGTAGAAAAAGAGCCGAGGAGGGCAGGCGAGGCTGAAATCAGGGCTAGGGATGGGTTTCTCCGTAGTTTTCTCTTCGGGGTCTGCTGGGAGGTTAAGGTTAGGGTTAGAAATGGAATTGGGCCTAGGGTTAGACTTAGGTCTCCGGCTATAGCTAGGCTGACTTTGATGCTCAAGTTGCGAAGCAGGTAAATAGTTAATGTTAGGGCGGGGGTTGGCTTTCGGGTAAGTGTGATGGCAAGGCTTGGGACAAGGGGAAGGTGTTGCCGAAGACCTAGGACTGTCACTGCGGGCACTTTGGAGTGCGTGGCTCGGCTTCAGGACTGTGGATATGCCGCTGGCTAGCGGGAACGTGAGGGAGAGGCTTAGAGCTATGCTTTGGAGTGAGAAGGGCGGCTCACATGTGTATTAGATTGAGGGTGAGGGCCCGGGATATGCCTACGCCTGGGATGCCAGGGCGTGTGAGAATGGAGGTAGTAGTCAGCTATTGGGCTGATTTTTCGTCCGTCATAAGGGTAGGAAAAGAGCCGAGGAGGGCATGCGAGGCCGAAATCGGGGCTAGGGATGGGTTTCTCCGTACTCTTCTCTTCGGGGCCAACTGGGGGCTAGGGTTAGGGTTAGAAATGGAATCGGGCCTAGGGTAGAGATAGGGCTCCAGATGTAGCTTGGCCGACTTTGATGCCCAGGTCGCCAAGCAGGTCCATGGTGAATGTTAGGGCGGAGCTTGGCATTTGGGTCAGGTTAATGGCAACCTTTGGGGCACGGGGCACGTGTAGCCGCAGCCCTAGGAATTGCACGGCGGGCCCTTTAGAGGGCCTGGCTCGGCTTCAGAGCTGTGGATTTGCCGCTGGGTGGCGGGATCGTGTAGGAGAGGCTTAGAACTAAGCTTTAGAGTGAGTCCGTGGGCTCCCCTGTGTATTAGAGTGAGGCTGAGGACCCAGGATGTGCCTAGGCCTGGGGTGACTGGGCGTGTGAGGCTGGAGGTAGTGTTCAGCTCTTCGGCTGGTTTTTCGTCCATCCTAAGGGTAGAAAAAGAGCCGAGGAGGGCAGGCAAGGCAGAAATCCGGGCTAGGGATGGGTTTCTCCCTAGTTTTCTCTTCGGGGTCTGCTGGGAGGTTAAGGTTAGGGTTAGAAATGGAATCGGGCCTAGGTTTAGGTTTAGGGTTCTGGGTACAGCTATGCCGAATTTGATGCCCAGTTTGTGAAGCAGATTCATGGTGAATATTAGGGCGTCATTTGGCGTTCTGGTCAGGTTTATGGCCAGGCTTGGTGGAAGGGGCAGGTGTAGCCGCCGCCTGAGGAAGGGCACGGCGGGCCCTTTGGAGGGCATGGCTCGGCTGCAGGTCTGTGGATGTGCTGCTGGCTAGTGGGAACGTGAAGAATCGTCTTAGAATTAAGCTTTAGAGTGAGTCCGGCGGGTCCCCTGTGTATTAGAGTGAGGCTGAGGGCCCTGGATGTGCCTACGCCTGGAGTGACTGGGCGTGTGAGCCTGGAGGTAGTGGTCAGCTCTTTGGCTGGTTTTTCGTCTGTCCTAAGGGTAGTAAAAGAGCTGAGAAGGGCAGGCGAGGGTGAAATCGGGGCTCGGGATGGGTTTCTCCGTAGTTTTCCCTTCGGGGCCTCCTGGGTGTCTAGGGTTAGGGTTAGAAATGGAATCGGGCCTAAGGTAGGGTCAGGGGTTTGGCTGTAGCTAGTCCGACTTTGATGCCAGGATTGCGAAGCAGGTCCATGGTGAATGATAGGGCGGCGCTTGGTGTTCGTTTCAGGTTTATGGGAATCTTTGGGGCAAGGTCCAGGTGTAGCCGCACATTCAGGACAGGAATGGCGGGGCCTTTGGAGGGCGTGGCTTAGCTTCAGGGTCTGGATGTGACGCTGGCTGGCGGGAACGTGAAGGAAAGGCTTAGAACTAAGCTTTAGAGTGACTCCATGAGCTCCTCTGTGTATTAGAGTGAGGGTGAGGGTCTGGGATATGCCTAGCCCTGGGGTGCCCAGGCATGTGAGGCTGGAGGTAGTGGTCAGCTCTTGGGCTGGTTTTCGTCCGTCCTAAGTGTAGAAAAAGAGCCAAGGAGGGCATGCGAGGCTGAAATCGGGGCCAGGGATGGGTTTCTCCGTAGTTTTCCCTTCGGGGCCAGCTGGGCAGCTAGGGTTAGGGTTAGAAATGGAATCGCTCCTAGGGTTTGTGTTAGTGCTCCGGCTATAGCTAGGACGCCTTTGATGCCCAGGTTGTGATGCAGGTCCTTGGTGCATGTTATGGCGGGGCTTAGCCTTCGGGTCAGGTTATTGGCAACATTTGGGGCATGGGGAGGTGTAGCCGCTGCCCTAGGACTGCCACGGCGGGCACTTTTGAGGGCGTGGCTCGGCTTGAGGGCTGTCGATGTGCGTCTGGCTAGCGGGTACGTAAAGGAGAGGCTTAGAACTAAGGTTTAGAGTGAGATCAGGTACTCCTGTGTTTATTAGAGTGAGGTTGAGGGCCCGGTATGTGCCTAGGCCTGGGGTCCCCGGGCGTGTGAGGCTGGAGGTAGTGGACACCTCTTGGGCTGGTTTTTCGTCCGTCCTAAGGGTAGGAAAAGAACCAAGGAGGGCATGAGAGGCTGAAATCGGGGCTAGGGATGGGTTTCTCCATAGGTTTCCCTTTGGGGCTAGCTGGGGTCTAGGGTTAGGGTTAGAAATGGAGTCGGTCCTAGGGTTTGTGTTAGGGCTCCGGCAATAGCTAGGCTGACTTTAATTCCCAGGTTGTGAAGCAGGTCCATGGTGAATGTTAGGGCGGTGCTTGGCCTTCGGGTCAGGTTAATGGCAACCTTTGGGCCAGAGGCAGGTGTAGCCGCAGCCCTAGGTCTAGCACGGCGGGCACATTGAAGGGTGTGGCTCGGCTTCAGGGCTGTGGATGTGCCGCTGGCTAGCGGGAACTTGAAGCAGACGCTTAGAACTACGCTTTAGAGTGAGTCTGGGGGCTCCACTGCATATTAGAGTGAGGCTGACAGCCCGGTATGTCCCTAGGCATTGGGTGCCTTGGAATGTGTGGCTGGAGGTAGTGGTCAGCTCTTGGGCTGGTTTTGCGTTCATCCTAAGGGTAGAAAAAGAGCCGAGGAGTGTAGGCAAGGCTGAAATCGGGGCTAGGGATGGGTTTCTCCCTAGTTTTCTTTTCTGGGACAGCTGAGGGCTATGGTTAGGGTGAGAAATGGAATCGGGCCTAGGTTTAGGGTTCTGGGTAGAGTTGGGCCAAATTTGATGCCCGGTTTGTGAAGCAGGTTCATGGTGAATCTTAGGGTGGCAGTTGGCGTTCGCTCCAGGTTTATGGCCAGGCTTGGGGCAAGGGGGAGGTGTAGCCGCAGCCCGAGGACGGGCACGGCGGGCGCTTTGGAGGGCGTGGCTAAGCTTCAGGGCTGTGGATGTGCCGCTGGCTAGCGGGAACGTGAAGGAGAGGCTTAGAGCTAAGGTCATGAGTGAGTCTGGGGGCTCCCCTGTGTATTAGATTGAGGGTGAGGCCCCAGAATATGCCTATGCCTGGGGTGTCCGGGCGTGTGAGGACGGAGGTAGTGTTCAGCTCTTGGGCTGGTTTTTCGTCCGTCCTAAGGGTAGAAAAAGAGCCGAGGAGGGCATGCGAGGCAATAATAGGGGCTAGGGATGGGTTTCTCCCTAGTATTCCCTTCGGGGCCAGCTGGGGGGCTAGGGTTAGGGTTAGAAATGGAATCGGGCCTAGGGTACGGGTAGGGTTCCGCCTGTAGCTAGGCCGACTTTGATACCAGGGTTGCGAAGCGGGTCCTTCATGAATGTTATGGCAGTGCTTGGCCTTCGGGTCAGGTTAATGGCTACCTCTGTGGCAAGGGACAGGTGTAGCCTCAGACATAGGATTGGCACGGCGCGCACTTTGGAGGGCGTGGCTCGGCTTGAGGGCTGTGGATGTCTGGCTGGCTATCAGGAACATGAAGGAGAGGCTTAGAACTAAGCTTTAGGGTGAGTCCGGGCCCTCCTCTATGTATTAGAGTGAGGCTGAGGGCCCGGTATGTGCCTAGGCCTGGGGTGACCGGGCGTGTGAGGCTGGAGGTAGTGTTCAGCTCTTGTGCTGGTTTTTCGTCTGTCCTAAGCGTAAAAAAAGAGCAGAGCAGAGGAGGGCAGGCGAGGCCGAAATCGGGGCTAGGGATGGGTTTCTCCCTAGTTTTCTCTTCGGGACCAGCTGAAGGGCTAGGGTTAGGGTTAAAAATGGAATCGGGCCTAGGGTAGGGTTAGGGCTCCCGCTATTGGTAGGCCAACTTTGATGCTCTGGTTGCAAAGCAGGTCCATGATGAATGTTAGGGCAGTGTTTGGCGTTCGTGTCAGGTTTATGGCAAGGCTTGGGGCCCGGGGCAGGTGTAGCCCCAGACTTAGGACTGGCACGGCGGGCAATTTGGAGGGCGTGGCTCGGCTTCAGGGCTGTGGATGGCGCGCTGGCTAGCAAGAACGTGAAGGAGAGGCTTAGAGCTAAGCTTTAGAGTGAATCCGGGGGCTTCCCTGTGTATTAGAGTGAGGCTGAGGGCCCGGGATGTGCCTAGGCCTGGGGTGCCCGGGAGTGTGAGCCTGGAGGCAGTGTTCAGCTCTTGGGCTGGTTTTTCGTCCGTCCTAAGGGTAGAAAAAGAGCAGAGGAGGGCATGCGAGGCTGAAATCGGGGCTAGTGATGGGTTTCTCCGTAGGATTTCCTTCATGGCTAGCTGTGGGGCAAGGGTTAGGGTTAGATATGGAATCAGTCCTAGGGTTTGTGTTAGGGCTCCGGCTATAGCTAGGCTGATTTTGATGCTCAGGTTGTGAAGCAGGTCCATGGTGAATGTTAGGGCAGCAGTTGGCCTTTTGGTCAGGTTTATGGCCAGGGTTGGGGCAAGGGGCCGGTGTAGCCGCAGCCCGAGGACGGGCACGGCGGGCACTTTGGAGGGCTTGGCTCGGCTTCAGGGCTGTGGATTTGCTGCTGCCTAGGGGGAACGTTAAGAAGAGGCTCAGACCTAAGCTTTAGAGTGAGTCTGGGGACTCCCCTATGTATTAGAGTGAGCTTGAGATCCCAGAATGTGCCGAGGCCTGGGGTGCCCGGTCGTGTGAGGCTGGAGGTAGTGGTCAGCTCTTGGGCTGGTTTTTCATCCATCCTAAAGGTAGAAAAAGAGCCGAAGAGGGCATGCGAGGCCGAAATCGTGGCTAGGGATGGGTTTCTCCGTAGTTTTCCCTTTGGGTCCAGCTGGGGGGCTAGGGTTATGGATACAAATGGAATCGGGCCTAGGATCGGGGTAGGGCTCCAGATTTAGCTAGGCCGACATTGATGTCCATGTTGCAAAGCAGGCCCATGGTGAATGTTATGGCGGCGCTTGGCCTTCGGGTCAGGTTATGGCAACCTTTGGGGCAAGGGGCAGGTATAGCCACAGCCCTAGGACTGGCACGGCGGGCCCATTGGAGTGCGTAGCTCGGCTTCAGGGCTATGGATGTGCCGCCATCTGGCGTGAACATGAAGGAGAGTTCTAGAACTAAGCTTTAGAGTGAGTCCAGGGTCTCCCCTGTGTATTAGATTGAGGCTGAGGGCCCTGGATATGCCTAAGCCTGCAGTGCCCCGGCCTGTGAGGATGGAGGTAGTGGTCAACACTTTGGCTGGTTTTTTGTACATCCTAAGGGTAGAAAAAGAGTCGAGGAGGGCAGGCGAGGCTGAAATCGTGGCTAGGGATGTGTTTCTCCGTAGTTTTCCCTTCGGAGCCAGCTGGGGGGCGAGGCTTAGGGTTAGCAATTTAATCGGTGTTAGGGTTTAGGTTAGGGTTCCGCCTATACCTAGGCCGACTTTGATGCCCAGGTTGCAAAGCAGGTCCATGGTGAATATTGGGGCGGCGTTTGGCGTTCGGGTCTGGTATATGGCAAGGTTCGGTGCAAGGGGCAGGTGTAGCCGCAGCCTGAGGACTCGCACGACGGGCTCTTTGGACGGCGTGGCTCAGCTTCAGGGATATGGATGTGCCACTGGCTAGGGGGAACATTAAGAAGAGGCTTAGAACTAAGCATTAGAGTGAGTTTGGGCGCTCTCGTGTGTATTAGAGTGTGCTTGAGATCCCGGAATGTGCCGAGGCCTGGGGTGCCCGGGCGTGTGAGGCTGGAGGTAGTCTTCATCTCTTGGGCTGGTTTTTCGTCCGTCGTAAGGGTAGCAAAGGAGTGGAGGAGGGCAGGCGAGGCTGAAATCAGGGCTAGGGATGGGTTTCTCCCAAGTTTTCCCTTTGGTGCCAGCTGGAGGTCTAGGGTTAGGGTTAGAAATGGAATCAGGCCTAAGGTAGGGTTAGGACAGCGCCTGTAGCTAGGCCGACTTTGATGCCCAGGTTGCTAAGCACGTCCGTGGTGAATGTTACTGCGGCGCTCGGTGTTCGAGTCAGATTTATGGCAAACTTTGGGGCAAGGGGCATGTGTAGCGGCAG
Organism: Ctenodactylus gundi; assembly: GCA_004027205.1. Taxonomy (NCBI): domain Eukaryota; kingdom Metazoa; phylum Chordata; class Mammalia; order Rodentia; family Ctenodactylidae; genus Ctenodactylus; species Ctenodactylus gundi. Next base: position 8,221 of record PVKB01007818.1, read on the forward strand.
CCATAGGACTGCCACGGCGGGCTCTTTGGAGGGCGTGGCTGGGCTTCAGGGCTGTGGATGTGCCACTGGCTAGCGGAAACGTGAGGGAGAGGCTTAGAGCTAAGCTTTGGAGTGAGTCGGGGGGCTCCCCTGTGTATTAGATTGAGGTTGAGGGCCCGGGATGTGCCTACGCCTGGAGTGCCCGGGCATGTGAGAATGGAGGTAGTGGTCAGCTCTTGGGCTGGTTTTTCGTCCATCCTAAGGGTAGAAAAAGAGCCGAGGAGGGCATGCGAGGCCGAAATCCGGGCTAGGGATGGATTTCTCTGTAATTTTCCCTTAGGGGCCAGCTGGGGGGCTAGGGTTATGGTAGAAATGGAATCAGTCTTAGGGTTCGGGTTAGGGCTCCGGCTATAGCTAGGCCAACTTCGGTGCCCAGGTTGCGAAGCAGGTTCTTGGTGAATGTTAGAACAGCGGGTGGCGTTTAGGTCAGGTTTATGGCAAGGCTTGGGGTAAGGGGCAGGGGTAGCCCCAGCCCTAGGACTGGCACGGCGGGCCCTTTGGAGGGCGTGGCTCAGCTTCAAGGCTGTGGATGTGCCGCTGGCTATCGGGAACGTGAAGGAGAGGCTTAGAACCAAGCTTTAGAGTGACTCCAGGCGCTCCTCTGTGTATTAGAGTGAGGCTGAGGGCCCGAGATGTGCCTAGGCCTGGGGTGACTGGGCGAGTGAGGCTAGAGGTAGTGGTCAGCTCTTGGGCTGCTTTTTCATCCATCCTAAGGACAGAAAAAGAGCCGAGGAGGGCAGGCGAGGCTGAAATCGGGGTAAGGGATGGTTTTCTACCTAGTTCTCCCTTCGGGACCAGCTGAGGGCTTGGCGTTAGGGTCAGAAATGGAATCGGGCATAGGGTCGGGGTAGGGCACCGGCTGTAGCTAGGCAGAATTTGATGCCCAGGTTGTGAAGCAGGTCCATGGTGAATGTTAGGGCGGCGGCAGGCATTGTGGTAAGAGTTATGGCAAGGCTTGGGGCCAGGGGAAGGTGTAGCCACAGACCTAGGACTGGCACTGCTGGCCCGTTGGAGTACGTGTCTCGGCTTCAGGGCTGTGGATGTGCCACTGGCTAGAGGGAACGTGAAGGAGAGGTTTAGAGTTAAGGTTTGGAGTGAGTCCGGAGGCTCTCCTGTTTATTAGATTGTGGCTGAGGGCCTGGGAGCTGCCTACGCCTGGGGTGCCCGCGCGTGTGAGAATGGAGGTAGTGGTCAGCTCTTGGACTGGTTTTTCGTCCATCCTAAGGGTAGGAAAAGAGCCGAGGAGGGCATGCGAGTTTGAAATTGGAGCGAGGGATGGGTTTCTCCGGAGTTTTCCCTTCGGAGCCTGCTGGGGTGCTAGGGTTAGTGTTAGAAACAGAATCAGGCCTAGGATTGGGGTAGGGTTCCGGATGTAGGTAGGCCGACTTTGATGCCCATGTTGCAAAGCAGGTCCGTGGTGAATGTTATTGCCGTGCTTGGCCTTCGGGTCAGGATTATGGCAACCTTTGGGGCAAGCGCCAGGTTTAGCCACCGCCCTAGGACTGGCCTGGCAGGCACTTTGGAGGGCAGAGCTCGACGTCAGGGCTGTGGTTGTGCCGCTGGCTGGCGGGAACATGAAGGAGAGTTCTACAACTAAGCTTTAGAGTGAGTCTGGGGGCTCCCCTGTGTATTAGAGTGACGCTGAGGACCCGGGATGTGCCTAGTCCTGGAGTGCCTTGCCGTGTGACCCTGGATGTAGTGGTCAGCTCTTGGGGTGGTTTTTCGTCCGTCCTAAGGGTAGAAAAAGAGCCGAGGAGTGCAGGCGAGCCTGAAAACGGGTCTTGGGATGGGTTTCTGCCTAGTTTTCTCTTCGGGGCCAGCTTGGGGGACTAGGGTTAGGGTTAGAAATGGAATCGGTTCTAGGGCTTGTGTTAGGACGCAGTCTATAGCTAGGCTGACTTTGATGGCCAGGTTGCGAAGCAGTTCCATGGTGAATATTAGGGCAGCAGTTGGCATTTGGTAATCGTTATGGCAAGGGTTGGGGCCAGGGGAAGGTGTAGCCGCAGACCTAGGACTGGCACTGCGGGCCTTTTGGAGTGCGTGGCTTGGCTTCAGGGTTGTGGATATGCCGCTGTCAAGCGGGAATGTGAAGGAGAGGCTTAGAGCTAAGCTTTAGAGTGCGTCCGGGGGCTCCCCTGTGTATTAGAGTGAGGCTGATTGCCCGGGATATGCCTAGGCCTGGGGAGTCAGGGCGTGTGAGGCTGGAGGTAGTGGTCAGCACTTGGGCTGGTTTTTTGTCCGTCCTAATGATAGAAAAAGAGCCGAGGAGGGCAGGCGAGGCTGAAATCAGGGAAAGGGATGGGTTTCTCCCTAGTTCTCACTTCGGGGCCAGCTGGGGGCTTGGCGTTAGGGTCAGAAATGGAATCGGGTATAGAGTAGGCGTAGGGCACCGGCTGTAGCTAGGTGGACTTTGATGCCCAGGTTGTGAAGTAGGTCCATGGTGAATGTTAGGGCAGCGGCAGGCATTCTGGTAAGGGTTATGGCAAGGCTTGGGGCCAGGGGAAGGTGTAGCCACAGACCTAGGACTAGCACTGCTGGACCGTTGGAGTACGTGACTCGGCTTCAGGGCTGTGGATGTGCCGCTGGCTAGAGGGAACGTGAAGGAGAGGTTGAGAGTTAAGGTTTGGAGTGAGTCCGGAGGCTCCCCTGTTTATTAGATTGAGTCTGAGGACCCGGGATGTGCCTACGCCTGGGGTGCCCGCGCGTGTGAGAATGGAGGTAGTGGTCAGCTCTTGGGCTGGTTTTTCGTCCATCCTAAGGGTAGGAAAAGAGCCGAGGAGGGCATGTGAGGCCAAAATCGGGGCTAGGGATGGGTTTCTCCGGAGTTTTCCCTTCGGGGCCAGCTGGGGTGCTACGGTTAGGGTTAGAAATGGAATCGGCCCTAGGATTAGGGTAGGGTTCAGGATCTAGTTAGGCCGACTTTGATGCCCATGTTGCAAAGCAGGTCCATGGTGAATGTTATTGCGGTGCTTGGACTTCGGGTCAGGTTTATGGCAACCCTTGGGGCAAAGGGCAGGTTTAGCCACAGCCCTAGGACTGGCCTGGCAGGATTTTTGGAGGGCGCAGCTCGGCGTCAGGGCTGTGGTAGTGCCGCTGGCTGGCAGGAACATGAAGGAGTGTTCTAGAACTATGCTTTAGAGTGAGTCCGGGGGCTCCCACGTGTATTAGTGTGAGGCTGAGGACCCGGGATGTGCCTAGGCCTGGAGTGCCTGGCCGTGTTACCTTGGATGTACTGGTCAGCTCTTGGGGTGGTTTTTCGTCCGTCCTAAGGGTAGAAAAAGAGCCGAGGAGGGCAGGCGAGCCTGAAAACGGGTCTAGGGATGGGTTTTTGCCTAGTTTTCTCTTCGGGGCCAGCATGGGGGACTAGGGTTAGGGTTAGAAATGAAATCGGTCCTAGGGTTTGTGTTAGGACTCAGATTATAGCTAGGCTGACTTTGATGGCCAGGTTGCGAAGCAGGTCCATGGTGAATATTAGGGCGGCAGATGGCATTCGGGTAAGGGTTATGGCAAGGGTTAGGGCCAGGGGCAGGTGTAGCCACAGACCTAGGAATGGCAGCGCGGGCATTTTTGAGGGAGTGGCTCGGCTTCAGGTCTGTGGATGTGCCGCTGGCTAGCGGGAACGTGAGGGAGACGTTTAGAATTAGGATTTGGAGTGATTCGGGGGCTCCCTTGTTTATTAGATTGAGGCTGAGGGCCCGGGATATGCCTAGGCCTGGGTGCCTGGGCGTGTGAGAATGGAGGTAGTGGAGAGCTCTTGGGCTGGTTTTTTGTGCATCCTAAGGGTAGAAAAAGAGCCGAGGAGGGCATGCGAGGCCGAAATCGGAGCTAGGGATGGGTTTCTCCGGAGTTTTCCCTTTGGGGCCAGCTGTGGTGCTAGGGTTAGTGTCAGAAATGGAATCGGCCCTAGGATTGGGGTAGGGTTTCGGATGTAGGTAGGCCGACTTGATGCCCAGGTTGCAAAGCAGGTCCATGGTGAATGTTATTGCGGCACTTGCCCTTCGGGTCAGGTTTATGGCAACCCTTGTGGCAAGGGGCAGGTTTAGCCACAGCCCTAGGACTGGCCTGGCGGGCTCTACAGAGGGCGTAGCTCGGCGTCAAGGCTGTGGATGTGCCGCCGGCTGGCGGGAATATGAAGGAGAGTTCTAGAACTAAGCTTTAGAGTGAGTCCGGGGGTTCTGCTGTGTATTAGAGTAAGGCTAAGGACCCAGGATGTGCCTAGGCCAGGGGTGCCTGGGCGTGTGTCCCTGGAGGTAGTGGTCAGCTATTGGGCTGATTTTTCGTCCGTCATACGGGTAGGAAAATAGCCAAGGAGGGCAGGCGAGGCTGAAAACGAGTCTAGGGATGGGTTTCTGCCTAGTTTTGTCTTCGGGGCCAGCTGGGGGGGGGGGGGCGGCTAGGTTTAGGGTTAGAAATGGAAACGGGCCTAGGGTAGGGATATGGCTCCGGTTGTAGCTAGGCCGACATTGACGCCCAGGTTGCGAAGCAGGTCCATGGTAAATGTTATGGCGGCGATTGATCTTCGTGTGACGTTAATGGCACTCTTTGGGGCAAGAGGCAGGTGTAGCCACAGCCCTAGGACTGGCACGGTGGGCACTTTGGAGGGCGTGGCTCCGCTTGAGGACTGTGGATCTGGGGCTGGCTCGCGGTAACGTGAAGGAGAGTCTTAGAACTAAGCTTTAGAGTGAGTCCGGGTGCTCCTCTGTGTATTTGAGTGAGACTGAGGGCCCAGGATGTGCCTAGGCCTCGGGTGACCGGGCGTGTGACACTGGAGGTAGTGCTCAGCTCTTGGGCTGGTTTTTAGTCCATCCTAAGGGTAAAAAAAGAGCAAAGGAGGGCAGGTTAGGATGAAATTGGGGCTAGGGATGGGTTTCTCCCTAGTTTTCTCTTTGGGGCCAGCTGGGGTCTAGGGTTAGGGTTAGAAATGGAATCATTATTAGGGTTCCGCCTATACCTAGGCCGACTTTGATGCCCAGGTTGCAAAGCAGGTCCATGGTGAATATTGGGGCGGCGTTTGGCGTTCGGGTCTGGTATATGGCAAGGCTCGATGCAAGGGGCAGGTATAGCCGCAGCCCGAGAACTCACACAATGGGCCCTTTGGACGGCGTGGCTCAGCTTCAGGGTTATGGATGTGCCGCTGGCTAGGGGGAACATTAAGAAGAGGCTTAGAACTAAGCATTAGAGTGACTCTGGGCACTCTCGTGTGTATTAGAGTGTGCTTGAGATCCCAGAATGTGCCGAGGCCTGGGGTGCCAGGGCGTGTGAGGCTGGAGGTAGTCCTCATCTCTTGGGCTGGTTTTTCATCCGTCGTAAGGGTAGCAAAAGAGCAGAGGAGGGCAGGCGAGGCTGAAATCAGGGCTAGGGATGGGTTTTTCCCAAGTTTTCCCTTTGGTGCCAGTTGGAGGTCTAGGGTTAGGGTTAGAAATGGAATCGGGCCTAAGGTAGGGTTAGGACAGCGGCTGTAGCTAGGCCGACTTTGATGCCCAGGTTGCTAAGCACGTCCGTATTGAATGTTACTGCGGCGCTCAGTGTTCGAGTCAGATTTATGGCAAACTTTGGGGCAAGGGGCAGGTGTAGCAGCAGCCATAGGACTGCCACGGCGGGCTCTTTGGAGGGCGTGGCTGGGCTTCAGGGCCGTGGATGTGCCGCTGGCTAACGGGAACGTGAAGGAGAGGCGTAGAGATAAGCTTTAGAATGAGTCCGGTGGATCCCCTGTGTATTAGAGTGAGGCTGAGGGCCCGAGATGTGCCTCGGCCTGGGGTGACCGGGCGTGTGAGGCTGGAGGTAGTGGTCAGCTCTTGGGCTTATTTTTTGTCCATCCTCAGGGTAGAAAAAGAGCCGAGGCGGGCATGCCAGGCTGAAATCGGAGCTAGGCATGGGTTTCTCCCTAGTTTTCTCTTCGGGGCCAGCTAGGGGGCTAGGGTTAGGGTTAGAAATTGAATTGGGCCTAGGGTTAGGCTTAGGTCTCCGGCTATAGCTAGGCGAACTTTGATGCTCAAGTTGCGAAGCAGGTCCATGGTGAATGTTAGGGCGGCGATTGGCATTCGGGTAAGTGTGATGGCAAGGCTTGGGGCAAGCGGAAGGTGTTGCCGCAGACGTAGGACTGGCACTGTGGGCACTTTGGAGTGCGTGGCTCGGCTTCAGGGCTCTGGATATGCCGCTGGCTAGCGGAAACGTGAGGGAGAGGCTTAGAGCTAAGCTTTGGAGTGAGTCCGGGGGCTCCCCTGTGTATTAGATTGAGGTTGAGGGCCCGGGATGTGCCTACGCCTTGGGTGCCCGGGCGTGTGAGAATGGAGATAGTGGTCAGCTCTTGGGCTGGTTTTTCGTCCATCCTAAGGGTAGAGAAAGAGCCAAGGAGGGCATGCGAGTCCAAAATCCGGGCTAGGGATGGGTTTCTCCGTAATTTTCCCTTAGGTGCCAGCTGGGGGGCTAGGGTTATGGTTAGAAATGGAATCAGTCTTAGGGTTTGGGTTAGGGCTCCGGCTATAGCTAGGCCAACTTTGGTTCCCAGGTTGTGAAGGAGGTTCTTGGTGAATGTTAGAACAGCGGTTGGCGTTCAGGTCAGGTTTATGGCAAGGCTTGCGGTAAGGGGCAGGGGTAGCTGCAGCCCTAGGACTGGCATGGTGGGCAATTTGGAGGGCGTGGCTCAGCTTCAAGGCTGTGGATGTGCCACTGCCTATCGGGAACGTGAAGGAGAGGCTTAGAACCAAGCTTTAAAGTGACTCCGGGGGCTCCCCTGTGTATTAGAGTGAGGCTGAAGGCCCGGGATGTGCCTAGGTCTGGGGTGCCTGGGCGTGTGAGGCTGGAGGTAGTGTTCAGCATTTGGGCTGGTTTTTCATCCATCCTAAGGGTAGAAAAAGAGCCGAGGAGGGCATGCAAGGCTGAAATCGGGGCTAGGGACGTGTTTCTCCATAGTTTTCCCTTCGGGGCCCGCTGGGTGCTTATGGTTAGGGATAGTAATGGAATCCGGCCTAGTATAGGGGTAGGGTTCCGGATGTAGCTAGGCCGACTTTGATGCCCATGTTGCAAACGAGGTCCATGTTGAATGTTATGGCGGCACTTGGCCTTCAGTTCAGGTTTATGGCCACCTTTGGGGCAAGGGTCAGGTGTAGCCACAGCCCTAGGACTGCCATGGCGGGCCCTTTGGAGGGCGTAGCTCGGCTTCAGGGCTGTGGATGTGCCGCTGGCTGGCGGGAACATGAAGGAGAGTTCTAGAATTAAGCTTTAGAGGGAGTCCGGGGGCTCCCCTGTGTATTAGAGTGAGGCTGAGGGCCCGGGATGTGCCTAGGTCTGGGGTGCCTGGGCGTGTGAGAAAGGAGGTCGTGGTCAGCTCCTGGGCTGGTTTTTCGTCCATCCGAAGGGTAGAAAAAGAGCCGAGGAGTGCATGCGAGGCTGAAAACGAGTCTAGGGATGGGTTTCTCTGTAGTTTTCCCTTCAGAGCCAGCTGGGTGGCTAGGGTTAGGGTTAGGGTTAGAAATTTAATCGGTCTTAGGTTTTGGGTTAGGGCTCCGGCTATAGTTAGGCCGACTTTGATGCCCTGGTTGTGAAGCACGTTCTTGTTGAATGTTAGGGCGGTGGTTGGCGTTTGGGTCAGGTTTATGGCAAGGCTTGGGACCAGGGGCAGGTGTAGCCACAGACCTAGGAATGGCACAGTGGGCCTCTTTGAGGACGTGGCTCGGCTTCACGGCTGTGGATGTGCCGTGGGCTAGGGGGAACGTGAAGGAGAGGCATAGAGCTAAGCTTTAGAGGGAGTCCGGGGGCTCCTCTGTGTATTAGAGTGAGGCTGAGGACCCGGGATGTGCCTAGGCCTGGGGTGCCCGGGCGTGTGAGGCTGGAGGTAGTGTTCAGCTCTTGGGCTGGTTTTTCGTCCGTCCTAAGGGTAGAAAAAGAGTCGAGGAGGGCATGCGAGGCTGAAATTGGGGCTAGGGACGTGTTTCTCCGTAGTTTTCCCTTCGGGGCAAGCTGGGTGCCTATAGTTAGGGATAGAAATGGAATCGGGCCTAGGATAGGTGTAGGGCTCCGGATGTAGCTAGGCCGACTTTGATGCCCATGTTGCAAAGCAGGTCCATGGTGAATGTTATGGCGGTGCTTGGCCTTCGGGTTAGGTTTATGGCAACCTCTGGGGTAAGGGGCAGGTGTAGCCACAGCCCGAGGACTGGCCTGGCAGGCTTTTTGGAGGGCGTAGCTCGGCTTCAGGGCTGTGGATGTGCTGCTGGCTAGCGGAAACGTGACGGAGAGGCTTAGAGCTAAGCTTCGGAGTGAGTCGGGGGGCTCCCCTGTGTATTAGATTGAGTTTGAGGGCCCGGGATGTGCCTACGCCTGGGGTGCCCGGGCGTGTGAGAATGGTAATAGTGGTCAGTTTTGGGCTGGTTTTTCATCTATCCTAAGGGTAGAAAAAGAGCTGAGGAGGGCATGCGAGGCCGAAATCCGGGCTAGGGATGGGTTTCTCCGTACTTTTCCCTTCGGGGCCAGCTGGGGGGCTAGGGTTATGGTTAGAAATGGAATCAGTCTTAGGGTTTGTGTTAGGACTCAGGCTATAGCTATACCGACTTTGATGTTCAGGTTGCGAAGCAGTTCCATGGTGAATATTACGGCGGCAGTTGGCATTCGGTTAAGGGTTATGGCAAGGGTTGGGGTCAGGGGAAGGTGTCGCCGCAGACCTAGGACTGGCACTGTGTGCATTTTGGAGTGCGTGGCTCGGCTTCAGGGCTGTGGGTGTGCCGCTGGCTAGTGGGAACGTGAAGGAGAGGCTTAGAGCTAAGCTTTAGAGTACGTCCGGGTCTCCCGTGTGTATTAGATTGAGGCTGAGGGCCCGGGATGTGCCTACGCCTGTGGCGGCCAGGCGTTTGAGGCTGGAGGTAGTGGTCAGCTCTTGGGCTGGTTTTTCGTCCATCCTAAGGGTAGAAAAAGAGCCGAGGAGGGCAGGCGAGGCTGTAATCGTGGCTAGGGATGGGTTTCTCCCAAGTTTTCACTTTGGTGCCAGCTGGGGGTCTAGTGTTATGGTTAGAAATGGAATCCGGCCTAAGGTAGGGTTAGGGCACCGGCTGTAGCTAGGCCGACTTTGATGCCCAGGTTGCTAAGCACATCCGTGGAGAATGTTACTGCGGCGCTCGGTGTTCAAGTCAGATTTATTGCAAACTTTGGGGCAAGGGGCAGGTGTAGCGGCAACCATTGGACTAACAGGGCGGGTTCTTTGGTGGGCGTGGCTCGGCTTCAGGGCTGTGGATGTGCCGCTGGCTAGCGGGAATGTGAAGGAGAGGCTTAGATTTAAGCTTCAGACTAAATCCGGGGGTTCCCCTGTGTATTAGAGTGAGGTTGAGGCCCAGGCATGTGCCTAGGCCTGGGGTGTCCGGGATTGTGAGGCTGGAGGTTATGGTCAGCTATTGGGCTTGTGTTTTGGCCGTCCTCAGGGTAGAAAAAGAGCCGAGGAGGGCAGGCGACGCTGAAATCGAGGCTAGGCATCGGTTTCCCCCTAGTTTCCTTTTCGGGGCTAGCTGGGGGGCAATGTTTAGGGTTAGAAATACAATCGGGCCTACGGTTTCTGTTAAGGCTCCGGTTAAAGCTAGGCCAATATTGATGCCCAGGTTGCGAAGCAGGTCCATGTTGAATGTTAGGGCGGCAATTGGCGTTCAGGTCAGGTTTATGACCAGCCTTGGGGTAGGGGCAGGTGTAGCCCCAGCACGAGAACGTGCATGGCGGGCCCTTTGGAGGACTGGGCTCGGCTTCAGGGCTATAGCTGTGCGTTAAGAAGAGGCTTAGAACTAATCTTTAGAGTGAGTCTGGGGACTCCCCTGTGTATTAGAGTGAGCTTGAGATCCCGGAATATGCTGAGGTCTGGGGTGCCCAGGCGTGTGAGGCTGGAGGTAGTGGTCAGTCCTTGGGTTGGTTTTTCGTCCTTCCTAAGGGTGGCAAAAGAGCCGAGGAGGGCATGCGAGGCTGAAATCGGGGCTAGGCATGGGTTTCTCCCTAGTTCTCTCTTCAGGGCCAGGTACGGGGCTAGGGTTATGGTTAGAAATGGAATTGGGCCTAGGGTTAGGCTTAGGTCTCTGGCTTTAGCTAGGTCGACTTTGATGCTCAAGTTGCGAAGCAGGTCCATGGTGAATATTGGGGCGCCGGTTGACATTCGAGTAGGTGTGATGGCAAGGCTTGGGGCAAGGGGAAGGTGTTGCCGCAGACCTAGGACTGGCACTGCGGGCGCTTTGGAGTGCGTGTCTCACCTTCAGGTGTGTGGATTTGCCACTGGCTAGCGGAAACGTGAGGGATAGGCTTAGAGCTAAGCTTTGGAGTGAGTCAGGGGGCTCCCGTGTGTATTAGTTTGAGGCTGAGGGCCTGGGATGTGCCTACTCCTGGGGTGCCCGTGCGTGTTAGAATGGAGGTAGCGGTCAGCCCTTGGGTGGTTTTTCGTCCATCCTAAGGGTAGAAATTGAGCCGAGGAGGGCCTGCGAGGCCGAATCGGGGCTAGGGATGGGTTTCCCCGTAGTTTTCCCTTCGGGTCCAGCTGGGGGGCTGGGGCTAGGGTTAGGGTTAGAATTGGAATCAGTCTTAGGGTTTGGGTTAGGGCTCCGGCTATAGCTAGGCCAACTTTGATGCCCAGTTTGAGAAGCAGGTTCTAGGTGAAAGTTAGAGCGGCGGTTGGCGTTCGGGTCAGGTTTTTGGCAAGCCTTGGAGTAAGGTGCAGGGTTAACCGCAGCCCTAGGATTGGCACGGCGGGCACTTTGGAGTGCGTGGCTCAGCTTCAAGGCTGCGGATGTGCCGCTGGCTATCGGGAACGTGAAGGTGAGGCTTAGAACCAAGCTTTAGAGTGACTCCGGGGCCTCCTCTGTGTATTAGAGTGAAGCTGAGGGCTCGAGATGTGCCTAGGCCTGGGGTGACTGGGCGAGTGAGGCTAGAGGTAGTGGTCAGTTCTTGGGCTGGTTTTTTGTCCGTCCTAAGTGTAGAAACGGAGCTGAGGGGGGCTTGCGAGGCTGAAATCATGGCTAGGGTTGGGTTTCTCCCTAGTTTTCCATTTGCGGCCAGCTGGGCGGCTAGGGTTAGGTTTAGAAATGGTATCGTTCCTAGGGTGTGTGTTAGGGCTCCGGCTATAGCTAGGCTGACTTTGTTGCCCACATGGCAAAACGGGTCTATGGTGAATGTTAGGATGGCGGTTGGCGTTCGGGTCAGGTTTATGGCCAGGCTTGGGGCAAGGAGCAGTTGTTACCACAGCCCGAGTACTGGCACGGCAGGCCTTTTGGAGGGCGTGGCTCGGCTTCAGGGCTGTGGATGTGCTGCTGGCTAGCGGGAACGTGAAGGAACGGCTTAGAGCTTAGCTTTAGAGTGATTCTGGTGGATCCCCTGTGTATTAGAGTGAGGCTGATGGCCCGGGATGTGCCTAGGCCTGGGGTGCCGGGTCCTGTGAGGCTGGAGGTAGTGTTCAGCTCTTGGGCTGGTTTTTCGTCCTACCTCAGGGTAGAAAAAGAGCCGAGGAGGGCATGCGAGGCTGAAATCGTTGCTGGGGATGGGTTTCTCGGTAGTTTTCCCTTCGGGTACAGCTAGGGCGCTAGGCTTAGGGTTAGAAATGGAGTCGGTCCTAATGTTTGTGTTCGGGCTCCGGCTATAGCAAGGCCGACTTTGATGCCCAGGTTGTGAAGGACGTCCATGTTGAATGTTATCGCGGCGCTTGACCTTCGGGTCAGGTTAATGGCAATCTTTGGCGTAAGGGGCAGGTGTAGCGGCAGCCATAGTACTGGCCCGACGGGCACTTTGGACAGCGTGGCTCAGCTTCAGGGCTATGGATGTGCCGCTGGCTAGGGGGGACATTAAGAAGAGGCTTAGAACTAAGCTTTAGAGTGAGTCTGGGCACTTCCGTGTGCATTAGAGTGAGCTTGCGATCCCGGAATGTGCCGAGGCCTGGGGTGCCCGGGCGTGTGAGGCTGGAGGTAGTGTTCAGCTCTTGGGCTGGTTTTTCGTCCGTCCTAACGGTAGAAAAAGAGCCGAGGAGGGCAGGCAAGGCAGAAATCGGGTCTAGGGATGGGTTTCTCCCTAGTTTTCCCTTCGGGGCCAGCGGGGGGCCTAGGGTTAGGGTTAGAAATGGAATCGGGCCTAGGTTTATCGTTAGAGTTCTGGCTATAGCTAGGCCGACTTTGATGCCCAGTTTGTTAAACAGGTTCATGGTGAACATTAGGGCGGTGGTTGGCGTTCGGGTCAAGTTCATGGCCAGGCTTGGTGTAAGGGGCTGGTGTAGCCGGAGCCCAAGGAAGGGCACGGCGGGTGATTTGGAGGGTGTGCCTCAACTTCAGGGCTATAGATGTGCCGCTGGCTGGCAGGAACGTTAAGTAGAGGCTTAGTACTAAGCATTAGGGTGAGTCCGCGAGTTCCGCTGTGTATTAGAGTGAGGCTGAGTGCCCGGAATGTGTCTAGGCCTGGGGTGCCTGGGCATGTGAGGCTGGAGGTAGTGGTCAGCTCTCGGGCTGGTTTTTCGTCCGTCGTAAGGGTAAAAAAAGAGCCAAGGAGGACAGGCGAGGCTGAAATCGGGGCAAGGGATGGGTTTCTCCGTAGTTTTACCTTCGTGGCCTGGTAGGGGTCTAGGGTTAGGGTTAGAAATGGAATTGGTCCTAAGGTAGTGTTAGGGCTTCGGATATAGCTCGGCCAACTTTGATGCCCAGGTTGCAAAGCAGGTTCATTGTGAATATTAGTGCAGCGCTTGGCATTCGTGTCAGGGTTATGGCCAGGCTTGGGGCAAGGGGCAGGTGGAGCCACAGCCCTAGGACTGGCACGGCGGGCCTTTTGGGGGCGTGGCTCTGCTTCAGGGCAGTGGATGTGCCGCTGGCTAGCGGGAACATGAAGGAGAGGCTTAGAGCTAAGCTTTAGAGTGATTCCGGTGGCTCCCCTGTGTATTAGAGTGAGGCTGAGGGCCCGAGATATGCCTAGGCCTTGGGTGCCCGGGCGTGTTACGCTGGAGATAGTGGTCAGCTCTTGGGCTGCATTTTCGTCTGTCCTAAGGGTAGAAGAAGAGCTGAGGAGGGCAGGCGAGGCTGAAATCGGGGCTAGGGATGGGTTTCCCCCTAGTTTTATCTTCGGGGCCAGCTGGGGGGTCGGGTTAATGTTAGCAATGGAATCGGGCCTAGGGGTATTGTTAGGGCTCCGGCTATATGTAGGCTGACTTTGATACTCTCGTTGTGAAGCATGTCCATGGTGATTGTTAGGGCGGTGGTTGGTGTTTGGGTTAGGTTTATGACAAGGATGTGTTTCTCCCTACTTTTCTCATCGGGGCCAGCTGGGGGGCTAGGGTTAGGGTTAGAAATGGAATCGGGCCTAGGTTTAGGGTTAGGGCTCAACCCATAGCTAGGCCGACATTGATTCCCAGGTTGCGAAGCAGGTTTATGGTGAATGTTAGGGCGGCTGTTGGTGTTCGGGTCAGGTTTATGGCAAGGCTTGGGGCAAGGGGCAGGTGTAGCCGCAGTCCTAGGACTGCCACGGCGGGCCCCTTGGAGGGGTGGCTCGGCTTCAGGACTGTGGTTGTGCCACTGGCTAGCAGGAACGTGAAGGAGAGGCTTAGATCTAAGCTTTAGAGTGAGTCTGGGGGCTCCCCTGTGTATTAGAGTGAGGCTTAAGGCCCGATATGTGTCTAGGCCTGGGGTGCCAGGGAATTTGAGTCTGGAGGTAGTGGTCAGCTCTTGGGATGTATTTTTGTCCCTCCTAAGGGTAGAAAAAGAGCCAAGGAGGGGAGGGGAAGGTGAAATCCGGCTAGGGATGGGTTTCCTCCGAGCTTGCTTTTCGGGGCCAGCTGGGGGGGCTAGGGTTAGCGTGAGAAATGGAAGATTTCCTAGGGGAGGGTTGGGGCTCCGGCTGTAGCTAGGCCAACTTTGATGCCCATGTTGCGAAACAGGTCCATGGTGAATGTTTGGGGCACTTGGCGTTCGGGTCAGGTTTATGGGAACCTTTGGGGCAAGGGGCAGGTGTAGCCGCAGCCCTAGGACTGGCACTGTGGCCACTTTGGAGGGCGTGGCTCGGCTTCAGGACTGTGGATGTGCTGTAGCCTAGTGGGAACGTGAAGGAGAGGCTTAGAGCTAAGGTTTAGAGTGAGTTTGGGGGCTCCGCTGTGTATCAGAGTGAGGCTGAGTGCCCGGGGTGTGCCTAGTCCTAGGGTGCCCGGGCATGTGAGGCTGGAGGCAGTGGTGAGCTCTGGGGCTGGTTTCTCGTCCATCCTAAGGGTAGGAAAAGAGCCGAGGAGGGCATGCGAGGCTGAAATCGGAGCTAGGGATGGGTTTCTCCGTAGTTTTCCCTTCTGGGCCAGTTGGGGGGCTTGGGTTAGGGTTAGAAATGGAATTGTTCCTTGGGTTTGTGTTCAGGTTCCGGCATTAGCTAGGCCGACTTTGATGCCCAGGTTGCGAAGCAGGTCCATGGTGAATGTGAGGGCGGCAGTCGGCGGTTGGGTCAGGTTTATGGTCGGGCTTGGGGCAAGGGTCAGGTGTAGCCGCAGCCCGAGGACGGGCACGGTGGGTACTTTGGAGGGCGTGTTTCTGCTTCAGGGCTATGGATGTGCCGCTGGCTAGCGGGAACGCTAGGAAGATCCTTAGAATTAAGCTTTAGAGTGAGTCCAGGGGCTCCCCTGTGTATTAGACTGAGGCTGAGGGCCTAGTCCTGGGGTGCCCGGGCGTGTGAGGCTGGAGGCAGTGTTCAGTTGTTGGGCTGGTTTTTCGTCCGTCCTCAGGGTAGAAAAAGAGCTGCCGAGGGCAGGCGAGGCTGAATTTGGGGCGAGGGATGGGTTTGCCCCTAGTTTTCTTTTCGGGGCCCACTCGGAGTCTAGGGTTAGGGTTACAGATGGAATCGGGCCTAGGGTTTGTGTTAGGGCTCCGGCTATATCTAGGCCAACTTAAATGCCCAGGTTGCGAAGGAGGTCCATGGTAAATGTTAGGGCGGCGTTTGGCGTTTGGCGTTCGGGTCAGTTTTATGGCAAAGCTTGGGGCAAGGGGCAGGTGAAGCCGCAGCCCTAGGACTGGCACAGCAGGCCCTTTGGAGGGCGTGGCTCAGCTTCTGGGCTGTGGATGTGCCGCTGACAGTAGGGAACGTGAAGGAGAGGCTTAGAGCTAAGCTTTAGAGTGAGTCCGGGGGCTCCCCTATGTATTAGAGTGAGACTGAGGCCCCAAGATGTGCCTAGGCCTGGGGTGCCCGGGCATGTGAGGCTGGAGGCAGTTGTCAGCTCTTGGGTTGGTTTTTTGTCCATCCTAAATGTAGAAAAAGAGCCGAGGAGCGCATTAGAGGCTGAAATCGGGGCTAGGGATGGGTTTCTCCCTAGTATTCCCTTCAGAGCCTGCTGCGGGGCTAGGGTTAGGGTGAGAAATGGAATCGGTCCTAGGGTTTGGGTTAGGGCTCCGGCTATAGGAAGGCCGACTTTGAAGCCCAGGTTGCGAAGCAGATCCGTGTTGAATGTTAGGGCGGCGGTTGGCGTTCGGGTCAGGTTTGTGGCCAGGCGTGGGGCAAGGGGCAGTTGTAGCCAAAGCACGAAGACGGGCAGGGCGGGCCCTTTTTTAGGGCGTGGTCGGCTTCAGGGCTATGGATGTGCCGCTGGCTAGTGGGAACGTTAAGAAGAGGCTTAGAGCTAAGCTTTAGAGTGAGTCCACGGGCTCTCCTGTGTATTAAAGTGAGGCTGAGGGCCCGGGATGTGCCTAGGCCTGGGGTGCCCGGGCGTGGGAGCCTGGAGGTAGTGGTCAGCTTTTGGGCTGGTTTTTCATCCGTCCTAAGGGTAGTAAAAGAGCCGAGGAACGCATGCAAGGCTGAAATGGGGGCTAGGGGTGGGTTTCTCCGTAGTTTTCTCTTCGGGGCCTGCTGGGGGGCTAGCGTTAGGGTAAGAAATGGGATTCAGGCCAAGGGGTGTTGTTAGGGATGCAGCTATAGCTAGGCCGACTTTGATGCTCTGGTTGCGAAGCAGATCCATGGTGAATGTTAGGGTGGCGGTTGGTGTTCGGGTCAGGTGTATGGTCGGGCTTGGGGCAAGGGGCAGGTGTAGCCCCAGCCCTAGGACTGGCACGGCAGGGACTTTGGAGGGCGTGGCTCGGACTTCGGGGCTGTGGATGTGCCGCTGGCTGGCGGGAACGTGAAGTAGACGCTTAGAACTAAGCTGTAGAGTGAGTCAACGAGCTTTCCTGTGTATTAGAGTGAGGCTGAGGGCCCAAGATGTGCCTAGGCCTGGGGTGCCCGGGCCTGTGTGGCTGGAGGCAGTCGTCAGCTCTTGGGCTCGTTTTTCATCTGTCCTCAGGGCAGAAAAAGAGCTGAGGAGGGCAAGGGAGGCTGAAATGGGGGCTGGGGATGGGTTTCTCCCTAGTTTTCTCTTCGGGGCCATCTGGGGGCTAGGGTTAGGGTTAGAAATGGATTCGGCCCTAGGGTTTGTGTTAGGGCTCCGGCTCTAGCTAGGCCGACATTGATGCCCAGGGTGCGAAGCAGTTTCATGCTGAATGTTAGGGCGGCGTTTGGTGTTCGGGTCAGGTTTATGGCAAGGCTTGGGGCAAGGGGCAAGTGGAGCCGCAGCCCTTGGACTGGCACGGCGGGCCCTTTGGAGGGGTGGCTCGCCTTCAGGACTGTGGTTGTGCCGCTGCCTATCGGGAACGTGAAGGAGAGGCTTAGAGCTAAGCTTTAGAGTGAGTCCGGGGGCTCCCCTATGTATTAGAGTGAGGCCTAATGCCTGGTATTTTCCTAGGCCTGGGGTGCCAGGGAATGTGAGTCTGGAGGTAGTGGTCAGCTCTTGGGCTGGTGTTTCGTCCGTCCTAAGGGTACAAAAGGAGCCGAGGAGGGCAGGGGAAAGTGCAATCGGGCTAGCGATTGGTTTTCTCCTAGCTTTCTTTACTGGGCCAGCTGGGGGGCTAGGTTTAGGGTTAGAAATGGAAGAATTCCTAGGGGAGGATTAGGGCTCCGGCCGTAGCTAGGCTGACTTTGATGCCCATGTTGCGAAGCAGGTCCATGGTGAATGTTAGGGTGGCGGTTTCCGTTCAGGTCAGGTTTATGGCAACCTTTGGGGCAAGGGATAGGTGCAGCCGCAGCCCTAGAACTGGCACAGTGGGTGCTTTGGAGGGCATGACTCAGCTTCAGGGCTGTGGATGTGCCGCTGGCTAGCGGGAACGTGAGGGAGAGGCTTAGAGGTAAGCTTTAGCGTGAGTCCGAGGGCTGTGCTGTGTATCACAGTGAGGCTGAGGGCCCGGGATTTCCCTAATCCTAGGGTGCCCGGGTGTGTGAGGCTGGAGGCAGTGGTCAGCTCTTGGGCTGTTATTTTGTCCGTCTTAAGGTTCGAAAAAGAGTCGAGGAGGGCATGCGAGGCTGAAATCGGGAGTGGGATGGGTTTCCCCCTAACTTTCTCTTCGGGGCCAGCTGGGGGGCTAGGGTTAGGGTTAGAAATGGAATCGGTCCTAGGGTTTGTGTTAGGGCTTAGCCTATATCTAGGCCGACTTTTATGCCTAGGTTGTGAAGCAGGTCCAAGGTGAATGTTAGGGTGGCAGTTGGCGTTGTGCGTTTTTGTCAGGATTATGGCAAGGCTTGGGACAAAGGGCAGGTGTAGCCGGAGCCCTAGGACTGGCACGGCAGGCACTTTGGAGGGCGTGGCTCGGCTGCAGGGCTGTGGATGTGCCGCTGGCTTGCGGGAACGTGAAGGAGAGGCTTAGAGCTAAGCTTTAGAGTGAGTCTAGGGGCTCCCCTGTGTATTAGAGTGAGGCTGATTGCCCGGGATTTGCCTAGGCCTGGAGTGTCGGGGCGTGTGAGGCTGGAGGTAGTGGTCAGCACTTGGGTTGGTTTTTCGTCCGTCCTAACGGTAGAAAAAGAGCCGAGGAGGGCAGGCGAGGCTGAAATAGGGGCTAGGGATGGGTTTCTCCCTAGTTTTCCCTTCGGGGCCAGCTGGGGGCTTGGTGTTAGGGTCAGAAATGGAATCGGGCATAGGGTAGGGGTAGGGCACCGGCTGTAGCTAGGCCGACTTTGATGCCCAGGTTGCGAAGCATGTTCTTGGTGAATGTTAGGGCCACGTTTGGCATTAGGGTCAGGTTTAAGGCAAGGCTTGGTGCCAGGGGCAGGTGTAGCCACAGACCTAGGAAAGGCACAGTGGGCCCTTATGAGGGCGTGGCTCGGCTTAAGGGCTGTAGATATGCTGTTGGCTAGCGGGAACCTGAATGAGAGGAATAGAGCTAAGCTTTAGAGTGAGTCCGGGGGCTCCCCTGTGTATTAGAGTGAGGCTGAGGGCCCTAGATATGCCTAGGCCTGGGGGGACCGGGCGTGTGAGGCTGGAGGTTGTGGCAGCTCTTGGGCTGGTTTCTCGCCCGTCCTAAGAGTAGAAAAAGAGCTGAGGATGGCATGCGAGGCCGAATTCAGGGCTAGCGATGGTTTTCTCCGTACTTTTCCCTTTG
>PVKB01007819.1:0-26622 GCA_004027205.1 Ctenodactylus gundi
TCTCTCTCTCTCTCTCTCTCTCTCTCTCTCTCTCTCTCTCTCTCTCTCTAAAATAGAGTCTCATTCTGTAGTTCAGGCTGATCCTGAACTCACTATGAATTCCAGTCTAGCCTAGAACACATGGTAATCCTCATGCCTCAGCCTACTGAGTGCTGGGATTATAGGTGTGCACCACCACACCTTGCTTATGTGGTACTGGGAGGTCGAACTTAAGATCTTGACCTTGCTTGGCAAGTGTTTTAACCACTGAGCTATTTCTCCATTTGCTATTTTGATTTTTAAAATTCAAATATGAAAAGTTTTTTTTAAATTATTTGGAAGCTATTACCTGTAAGTCAAATATACTTTGTATGATGGAGATCCTCCAAGAAATTTTCACTGTGATGTCTTAGTCAACTGTAACATTTGGCAAAGCTGTTTTATTCATGGTGTGTTACCCCACTTAGCTTAGTATTGTGACTGCATATTTTCCCAGAATCTTTCCTGCCGTTAGTTTTTTTCTTCCCCCAAAATGAAATTTTCTCAACTTTAACTCACTTATGAAGTATTACTGGATATGAAATAATATAATATATGTAAAATCCCTTAGGAGCAGCTATTAAATTTTTTAGAGGAAAAAAATGTAGCATTCTTAATGATAGCTTATACAGCATCCCGATTTGCATTGTAGATCTTCCTGGTCTATGGCAGAGTAAATGCATTTTTATATGAATTTTCTTGGATCCTTCACAGCACGAGAGCCTCAGATGATTTCAACCTTCCTAGAGAATTTTGTTGAATTTGATTTATTAAGTAAGCTTTACAAATTTTAATTTTCTAATGTAGCAAATATATTTATTATGTAGCACATAAAATTTCTGGCCCTCAGGGTAAAAAGTATAGGGCATGATATGTTAATGTGGAAAATGAGAAAAAGGGCAGTTTTTGTTCACATTGTGTCACGGGGCGACCTTTTTAATCTGAGCTAAAACAGATTGGCAACGACAGCTTCAGATTTCCACTGATCTCTCTTGAAAAACATTATTGCAAATTGTATCTTAGCAGAAGTGCTTTTTTAAATAAAAATGAATTATTCATGAAAAATCACTTCATCTCCTCGTGCACCTGCTGAGAAGGTTTTTCATTGCTTATTAAAGAATATGCAAAAGCTGGGCAATTAAACCTTCACCATCCAATTTATTTTGCTTTGCTAATGCTTTATAATGTATCGTAGGAAGAGCAATGACAAACATATATTTGTGTTCGTAGAACATTAAAAAGACTAATTAATACTTGAAAGGGTCACTGAAAAGATCACAGGAGACTGTGTGTGGCATTTAACCAGAAGGTGAACTGGTGAAGGACACTTCCTTTTCTGTAGATTTAATCTTTTATCTGTTGTGTTTGTTGTGTTCTCTTTGTATCTTTTAGAATTGGTTTATATCTTCAGCACCAAAAATTTTATAGCACTTGCCTACAGCTACATTAACAAAATATAACCTCCCCTCTTGTGTATTTGAATATGTTTGATTTAATAGACATCATTTCATCAAATGGTAGCAATGGAATGAATCTCAGGTCCATGAGTTAAAATAACATTTTTATTTACAGAACTTCAAACCACCTTCTAATTTAAAGAACAAAACAGTTAAAACCTAGGTAAAGTTCACTACAAAACATACTCACAAATTGATTGTCATTGTCAAGTATGTTTCTATTTTGCAGCTAGCTAAATGCAGACCTAGAATGTCACATAGTTCCCTTACTCTACTGGCCCTGTGTAGCAGAATCATTTTTCAGATACCTATTTGTATAATACTTGTATTTTCATGTATTTGCCAAATAGACATTCATGTTTATACTTTGATTCATTCACTTTGATCATTAATTTATCCAGCAAATACTTTTTTGTTATTCTGCTAGTTTTTTAGTGATGCACAGATGAAAGTGGGCCTCTACGTTAAAAAATTTCAAGTTTAGTGGAAGAGATAAATATGTAAAATTGCAGTTCTATTGCAGACAAATAAGCACATGATTGATTTGGGTCCAAGATACTTTGAGAACTCGGAATGAGGGACCTGATACCCTAGGGCTTGGAGGAATGCCAGTATTCTCCAGGTAAAGTTTGACTTGAGGGTATCCTGAAAAGCTCCAATAACTTAGTTAGGTGATAAGGAGGAAGAAAGTATTCCAAAGAGAATTAACAAAGGAGGCAAGAGTCAGCATGGCGCACTTAGGAAACTGCACTCATTGAGTTGTGCCAGTAGTGTGGTTGTGGGAGACATGACGGGACAGATTTTGGAGGATCTTCTTCTTCAGGCAAAAGGTAGCCACTGGAGGACTTGAAACTGGCAGACAGTGGTCAAAACCACAGTTAGATTACATCTAAAGCAAGTACTTACTTTAATTAGAGAAGGGGGGAATAGAGGTAGGGACATTATATTATTAAATAAGATATACAACGGATCAACTTAGATCACCACCAGGCAGGTGACATCAGCAGGTGACATGGAAGCTTATTTGAAAGTAGAATTAGCAGAACATGGTAATCAGACAGACTTGTGGGATAAAGCTGTGTTGGCAAATTAGGTAGTTGTTTTGTTTAAGGTGAGATCTACAGAAGGAGGAACAGACAGTATCTGAGTTGTGCCAACTATTTGTCAAGCAATTTTGTGGTACCACAATGTGACAAGTTACATTCAACAAGTTACTACAAAGGTGAGAAGAACATTGTACAATGAGGATACTTGAATTTTTTTTCCTAGTTCTTGGAATGTAATAATGAGCTCCGATTACCATTGGCTGCAGTACATGAGAGGTCAGGCTAGAGCTAATGTGTAGGATTATTGCAATACTAGAATCTTGATTACAGAAAAACCATAATTCAGCAATCTCAATAATCTACATTTCTTTTTCTACTTAAGCAGAGAACCATGGCCCAAGATAAACTTTAGGAATCAGTCTTTGTGATAGCCTTTTATTGTATTAGATTAAGTAATTTTTTTTCAAATTTACTGTCATTACAGAAAAGAATAATGCTTTTCCCCTTTTATGTTTTAGAAACTCTATGTCTTAATATGTTTAATTTTACCAAAGCTTAGCTAAACAATAATTTACATATGTTATAATCACTAAAATTCTTGTGTAAAAACTAAAGGAAAAATTAGAATATATTTAGCTGCATATTGCTATTAAACACTGAGATGAATCATTTTGAAGTATTAGCATAAGGATTATGAGATCCTACTCTTGAAATATGAGAGAATTTTATTATTCTTTGATAAAACCTGAAGACATTTGGAGTATGAAGAACTCCTTTGTAAACTTTGGTGAGGTACATACATTACTGACGTTGAGCTAAGTTTTGGAGACTATAGAATCTGTTCTCCTCTTTTGCGGAGCTGGTAAAACTGAATCATCCTTTACTTGCAGTTCATTGCCTTTTCATCTCTACAACTTCTAAGGTTTTTCTACACTATATGTTAGAGGCCTCAAATTAACTCCTCCTCCTCCTTAACATCTTTATTTTCCTTTTATTTTCCAAGATTTCCACCAAACCCAGCCTTTGTGGAACACCCACCACTTCCCGGATGCGCCACTCTTTACACCTTGGTCCTTGCCTCCCTGCTTGGGCATATCCTGTCCTTCCCTCCTCCTGAAGATCCTCCTCCTTCTCTTCCTCCACCTGCGTATCTATCACTTCTTTTTCATTGCTAAATAGATGGTTCTTTTTTCCTATATATATATGCAATACATAATGTTTATGACCTTGAGTATTTTGTGTACATATATATCACACCAACATTACAACCCCTCCCCATTTTGGGCCCTCCCTCACCCTCCCCTCCCCCCCTAATTCCCACTATCACACCCATTTGATTCTATAGAATGCTTGTGTCCTGGGTTTCCGAAATCAGAGAAACTATGAAATATGTAACATATTTAATCTTCTGCATCTGATTCCACTTATACATTTGACTCAAATCACCACTCTTTAGCTCAGCTTCCTGCCCATACAATGGGCAGCAGTAGCCATACCTTGATGCTCCTCTGGGTCCAGTAGAGCCTTTTATTGGGGCAATTTGCTGAAAGTTCTTTTTTTCTGTACCTTACTATATCTTTGGTCAGATATTTTGACATGGCCTCATCCACCAGCTCACATAATAAAAGAACTATAACAATAAAATTCACAAGGCTAAAAAATGTGAGAGAGATATTAAATATCAAATTCCTTAATCGAGTACTGAAAGATAAATGTGTGTACATTGAAAAGACATTAGTTTGTCATTGCGTCAATCAGTTTTCTTAGGATAAACTTATCTCAAAGATTGCATAAGTGAATTGCTACATTAAATGAACTTAAGTTGATATCACAAAAGGATATTACGCAAAACGCAATAGATATAATGGTATGCTTAGCTATTTCAGAAAAATTTTTAACTTTTATGAATTATTTACTTACATTGACTACTAACATTTTGCCAGATCTGGTTTATCATTTTATCTATCTATCTGTCCATAAATTAATGCATACATATTTAAAAATATTTTATATCAATTCCTCATATTGAATATAATTATTACATTTTGCAATCTAATATACTATTAAAATAATAATAATGGGGAAAGTTCACAGATTTTATGAGAAAGCTGGTTCAAATACCAATCTATTTTTTTTATTACACTTTCTCTTTAGGTGTTTCCTTTCCGCTCCATGTGCTTTGGTGTTGCTTCTCTCTCTGTTTCTGAGATTCCTTCAAGTAATTTCTACAAGCCTGGGCTAGTGGTCACAGATTTCTTTAGGGATTCTTGGTCATGAAAAATTTTTACTTCTCCTTCAATTCTCAGGAATACTTTTGCTGAATACAACAACTTAGGTTAGTGCTTGCTTTTAAAAATATTATTGTGGTAAAAATTCACATGACAAAATTTAACATTTTTAAAAATCATTTTTATTACTATATATATGCAATACATGTTTACAATGAACTTGAGTACTTTGTGCACATATACATCACATCAGTATTTCAATCCCTTCCCCCCATTTGTGGCCCTCCCATGCCCTCCCCGTCCCCCTGTAACTCCCACTATCACACTCATCTGGTTCTACAGAATTCCCGTGTTCTGGGTTCCCCAAATCAGAGAAACCTTGCTCTATTTAACATATTTAATCTTCGGCACCTGACTCGCTGTACCACTCAAATCACCACTGATTAGCTCAGTTTCCCACCTCTAGAGTGGGCTGCAGCTGCAGTGGCTGTATCTTAACGCTTCTTCTCTGGGTCTGGCAGTGCCTTTTTTGGGGTGATTTGCCGATAGTCCTTTTTTATCTGTATCTTACTATATCTTTGTTGAGATTCTTTAACATGGCTTCACCCACCAGTCCACATAAGAAAAGAACCATTACAGTGAAATGCACAAGGCTAGAAAATGTGAGAAATAACAAAAAGATACTCAATTTTTTTTAAGGATTTGTAATTTTGCCAAGATATGTATGTGCACAGAATACTCAAAATTAATATGAACTTTATGTTTTGCACTTATACATATCAATAAAACAGGGAAGTTTTCATATTTCTTAGCTGAATACTGAAAAGTAATTGTACTTTCAAAAGACATGCTACGTGAAACATGTTTAAGTCTATATCAAGTTGCTACATTAAATGAACTTAATTCTGTATCACATAAGTATACTACACTTAAAGCAATAGAGTAGCATGTTTAGTTGTTTCAGATTTTTTAAAACTTTCATACGGTATTTACTCACATTTCACTAATTACTAACAATTCTCCTTATCTAGAAAAAGAAATTAATTTTCAGGTACAAGAAGCTTATAGAATGCCAAGTAACCTCAACCAGCAATGAGACTTGCCATGACATATCATAATCAAAACCTCAGAAATACAATGTAAAGAGAGGATAGTAAAAGCAACAAGGGAAAAACAGACATTATTCTACCAAGGCAAACCCATTCAAATTACTACAGATTTCTCAATGTAAAGTTCAAAGCCAGGAGAGCCTGGAGCAAGATCTTTCAAGTTTTAAAAGACAGCAATTGTCAACCCAGGTTGTTGTATCCAGCAAAATTATTCCTGAAAATTGAAGGAGAAGTAAAAAATTTTCATGGCCAAGAATCCCTAAAGAAATCTGTGACCACTAGCCCGGCACTGCAGAAAGTTCTTGAAGAAATCTTTAAGAGAAGCAGAAAGACAAGCAGAACCAAAGAATATGGAAGAAAGGAAATACCTGAAGAGAGAGTGTAACAAAAAAATTGGTATTTGAATCATTTGATTGGTATCCTTCTAAAACAGTACCAACTGTCTCATAAAATCTGTGAATTGTTTCCCATAAATATTATTTCAATAGTATATAAGTTTGCAAAACATAACAATTATATTCAATATAGGGTATTGGCATAAAATCTTTAAAATATGTATGCATAAAATTAGGGATGGATAAGTAGGTAAAATGATAAACATTTTCTTGTAAATACATGAATTCTAAATTCTATAACATATTAGAACCATGGAGTTTGGGGAATTAGTGAGCATCTATTTCTGCAGCTTTTTCAGAGCTTCATTCACTCTTTTTCTATCTGACCATTGCCTCTATTTCCACCTTGCCATTCATGTTTAGGCCTTTTTATATTCTTATTTTTGTGCATTTGATAAGAGGGACACCTATCTAGTGTCAGTTTTTTGTGCTTGATCCATTTCATTGAGCATCACTGACTCTAGGTTGTTCCATAATCGACGTTTGCTGTAATTGTGTTAATCAGTGGGTATTCCAAGGGAGACTTAGCGAGTGTGTTTCATTTCAGGCTCTTTGGTAAAGATTTTTGGACAGGCCTAAGATGCTATTCAGGAGAGTGATGAAACAGGGTGGCAGGCAGCACCATGTTTGTGTTTATCACATATTTGTATTTTTTTCCTGTAATTTTAGGTGAGAGAGTATTTTAATTATTACTTTTTCTGGATTGAAAGAGGGAAGCAGCTTAATTTGATTAAAGCTTTATAGAACAGGATGATCACTGATCCACTATATAGTTGTACTCACAATGTCAGGTTTTGCATTTGTTTCTGAAGCTCGCAAGTAGATTATAATACACAGTGTCAGTGTTTGATAGACATTCTATCCCCGGTTTTTATAACTGAAAGTTGTATTTTAAGTAATAAGATAATTGAGTTTCTGTCTAAATGTATTGCTGACCCATGTTTTGACTCCTGTTGATACCCTGCTAATCTAGGTCCTTACTAACTTTCACCTCTACCATCACAATAATCCCCTCTTGCCTCTTGCTCTCAAAATTTGTTCTTAATAAATGTCCACGATCTTCTGGTAGTATGAGGGAGACCTAACATGTAGTATTCCTGTGTGGAAATACTGTTAGTTCCAGGTCATTATAAAATAAAAATAAAGTTCATACTCCTTAGCTTACTAAAAAAGCCAGGTAAAATTCAAATCAACTTAACTTTATAACCTCTTCTTCTGTTATGTATCATACAACTGATCAAGTTACTATCTCTGAATATCTTAAGTATATGCAACATTTATTCATGGCATTTAAAAAAATTTTCAGCTTGGCATTTCCCTTTTTTCATTTGGTTAAAATTCAAATCTTGACTCATTGTCACAATGCCTGAAAAATATTTTGTGATTAGCTGACTGATGTCTTTATTAAGCTTCTGCTATTTCTTCAGTTTAGTTCAATCTTCTCCTTGTCAGTGTTTTCATGGTTCTTGAAGATCTGTGATAGCCTGGTTGTTCTGTCTTACGGCGCAGCTAATTATACACATTTAACTTCTCTGCCTGGGTTGGAGCTTCCTGGGAGCTAATCTCTGTCTTGATTGATTTTAGCCTCACAGAGACTTTAAGAGATGACACATATACACAGCTCCTGAGATGGAGGTGGTGCCTGGTGCATTGCCTTTTATGATATATAATTTCCAGTTCAGGAAATTCTGCTGTTTGTTTTCCCATGGGCATTGTTGAATTAGTCAATATATAATGCCTGAACTCATAAGAGAAAATTTAATAAGGGCTGACATATTTGATGTGGGGATATACTTGTGTCAAATATCTGGGGTATCATTTTCTAGTTGCGCAGGAAATTGTAAACTAAAATGAGTAACCAAAAGGATGCTTTATGAAATGAGAACAAAGAGTTTGCAGTAGTTCGGGCTTTGGGTGGGAGGGAATATCTGAATCAGTCTATGGAAAAACTTGAGGAAGTAATTTTCTCTGGTATCAAATCTCCAGTGTCAGAATGACTTTTGTCAGAGCAAGGTCTGCATCTATTATCCATACAGAATATAATAGACACAAGCTCTTATTTTGCCATTGTTTTTGTGTGGATTTGCAGCTCTTTCAATAAGACAATTATCTCAGACACATTACAACAAATTGGTTAGTCTCTTAATTCTTTCACTACATTTGTCAAATGACTTACACTGGAGTTGAAGCCATGTATGTTATAATAACTGAATCCTGGAGACAGACTAGGATTCCCAGTGAAGTTCTGGGGTCAAGTCATCTCACATATAACCTGTATACAGAGAATCTTTAAAATTTGCTTTTCATCTGCTTCATATTGAGTCTTGCCCTGCTTTTTAGGAGGCTATTCCCACCTCTTGGTTACGCTCTTTGGGAAGCTGCTAGACCATTGTTATCTTTCTATGCTGTGACCCATGGCCCATAATTTATTGTTTACATATACAACAGAACAAATATATTAAAGTATGGCTTTTCATTCTGATTGAGCTTCCACAAACATGGTAAACGTTTGTAAAGCCCACTGGTCTTTTTGTAAAAAGTGTGTGAAGCACCAATCTCACAGTTGACACTTGTTGATAAGAAGCGCAAGGGCAAAACCCTTTTGTGTGACCAAAGAAACTTCTGTTATGACAGGAAGCAGCGTGGGCCAACTAAGCCAGTGGTCTGACAAAAGCAAAAACCACAAGAACATCACGCCGAGGCTTAGTGTGTTGAGCAAAACTGCGTATCTAAAAGAGTTGCTGGCTGTGAAGAGATGCAACACTTTATTAAACCAGAAGAAAATATGGGATTAGCAAGCGCCAAGCAGCCCAGTTCTAAGCTTTGTGTTTTGTTTTATTACTGAAGACAATACAGTATTAAGCTAATTTAATATGACTTTCTCCCCCCTCCATTTTATGGGTATGTATAAGTGCAAAATATAAAGTTTACATTGATCTTAAGCATTTTATTATGCACATACATATCATGGCAAAGATACAAATCCTTCCCCCTCTCCTTTTGGCCCTCCTCCCTCCCTGCCCCTCCAGTTGCTATTATTTCCCATGTTAAGTTCCATGAAATAATTGTGATCTGGGTTTCTCATATCAGAGAAACCATTAAATATTTCACCTTCTGCTTTTGACTCACTTCACTAAGCACGACGGTCTCAAGTTGCCTCCATTTACCTACAAAAGCCTCCAACCTATCTGTCTTTATAGATGAGTAGTATTCCATTGTGTATAAAGAGCACAATTTGTGTATCCACCATTGGTCTATTGATGGGTATTTTGGTTTCTTCCACATTTTAACTATTGTTAGTTGTGCTGCTATGAACATGGATATACATGTGTCTCTGTTATATCTTGTTTTTTACTCTTTTGGGAAGATTCCCAGAAGAGGTATTGCTGGATCGAAGGGGATATTTATTTCCAGTCTTTTGAGAAACTTTCATATTGCTTTCCACGGTGGTTGTACCAGTTCCCATTCCCACCAGCAGTGCAGCATTTCTCCCCACAGCCTCACCAGCACTGATTGTTGTTTGTGTTCTTGATACAGGCCAATCTCTCTGGAGTTAGATGGTATCTTAGTGATGTTTTGATTTGTATTTCTCTTATGGCTAAGGATGTTGAACATCTTTTCATGTATTTATTGGCTATTGGAACTTCATGAGTGAACTGCCTCTTCATTTCTTTTGCCCATTTTACAATTAGATCTTTGATTTTTTAGGGGCTCCCTTTTCTTCAGTTCCCTATACATTCTGGTTACAAGCCTCCTATCTGAGGTATTGGTGGTGAATATTTTCCCCCAATCTGTCGGTTCTCTTTTTACACTATTGATAATTTCCTTTGCCGTGCAGAAATTTTTTAATTTGACACAATCCTGTTTGTTTATATTAGGGGCTATTTTAATATGACTTTCTTAAAGGACAAGGTATTCTAAGACGGACTCAGGAATAACCTCATCGCATTCCCTCCACCAATAAATGTCATGGAGTTCTTTTGAAACTTGAAGTGGAGGGAACGTATTATTCAATGTCTCCTTACAGAGTCAACACTTCATTTCACTCATCATTAGTGCTGAATTCCTATCATCTCACATTTTCTAAAGCTGTACTTTGGGGTTTTTAAAGTTGTAGTGGAACAAAGACTTTTTCTCTTGAAAGTTTAAAATTGCATAAATATTAATCCTTTACAACTTGTTAAAATGTACGCAAGAACTACTACTCTTTCAGAAAAACAGATAGCTTTGAGGCTTTTGTAGATAAATGAACACAACTTGAGACCATCATGCTTTGAGAATTGAGACAAACACAGAATGTTAAATAGTGAGAAACCCAGAATACAGGCATTTTATGGAGCCAAATGGGTGTGATAGTGGGAATTCAGGGGCATGGGTGGGTGCAGGAGGGCTAAAAATGAAGAGGGAAGGTATTGTAATGTTGATGTGACATATATGTGCACAAAATGCTCAAGCTCAATGTGACAACTATGTATTGCATATATATATATATATATATATATATATATATATATATATATATATATAATGGAGAAAACCTCTTAAAATAGTAAAAAGGACTTTGCTTTTCCTTCTCACTTTATAATCAGCACCAGTGATAATTTATAAAGTGGATAAAACCCTTTATATTATTAATAACTATCCATATAATAAGGCATTGGCAAATAGAATTAAAAAACTCAAATGAAAACTTTCCCATCCCATCTATCAGAGCACATGCTATGCTTGAAGGTAGTGAAACACAATCATCCTGTCTTTCTTAACACATGTCACAGCTGTGTTCTGATGCATATGACATGGGCCACGTCTCTGAGACAGGCTCTGGGTAGTGAAGGGCCTCCTCCCTTAACAAGAAGCCATGGAATACCATCGTGAAGGCCTTGGAATTGTCATGACAGGCCATAGAACAACAGATGGTCCCTCAGGCAAAGCAATCCTGTGTTATTTAATAGCAGAAGTGAAACTGTCAACTATTTCGGGGGAAAACATGGAGCCCAGAACTAAAGAATTGATGAGTAAACATGAAAGAAATTGATTTTGAAATATTTGGTTTGAAAAGTATCTTAAATTTTCAGTCTAAACACACATTGTTGCTGATTTGAAATTCTAAACCACTGTTTGGAGTTTTAAAATAAATGCTTTGAAAATCACTGGCAAGAAAATTCCCTTAGGAGGCAATTCAGTAACAATTTTTAAATGAATCAAAACAAAATGAATTATAGTACATTAGTTCAAAGTTTGAGCACTAGTGTTTGTGAGCAACAAGTCAAATTAAGCAATCTTTTCAGAAATGTAATAAATGCATTGACACAGTGGATTTTTAAAAAAGGTTTTTAAGATAGAGGCTTGTCTTATACTTTCGCTAAGGGAGTTTAACTTTTTACTTAGGAGGAGAATCTCATTATACCCATAATGACATAGTGAAAACCCACTCAAAAATATACTTGATTTTTACAGACAGAAGTTCTGTTTCTCATTAAAATTTAGTTTGTTAAAAATTACAAAATTTTAAGTAAAAAATTATTTTTCTTTTCCCCCCATTTTATTGATATGTATAAGCCCCAAATTTAACGTTTACAATGAAGTTGAGCATTTTGTGTACATACATATCTTGTCAAGGTGACAAGGACTTTCCCCGCTCTCCTTTTGCCCCTCCCCCTATCCACTCCTTCCTCCCTCCCCACCCTACCCGCCCTGGTTCACTTCGTTTTTTTGTTTTAAGTTCCATGAGATAGTTGTGATCTGGGTTTTTCATATCAGAGAGACCATTCAATGTTTCACTTTCTGCTTCTGACTCACTTCAGTAAGCATGATGTTCTGAAGTTTCTTACATTTGTCTGGAAAATCCTCCACGCTGTTGGGCTTTATAGATGCGTAGTACTCCATTGTGTATAAATACCACAATTTGTGTATCCATTGGTCTGTTGATGGGTATTTTGGTGACTTCCATATTTTAGCTGTTGTTAGTAATCAGTGCTGGAGAGGCTGTGGGGAGAAAGGAACCCTCCTGCACTGCTCGTGGGAATGTAAATTCGTACAACCACTCTGGAAAGCAGTATGGAGAGCTCTCAAAAGAATGGAAGTAAATATCCCCTTCAATCCAGCGACACACCTCCTGGGAATATTTCCAGAAGAGACCAAAACAACACATAGGAGAGATACATGTATACCCATGTTCATAGCAACACAAAGTATTTTTCTTATAGAAAAATGAAGTGTTAATATTTATAAATGTGTAAGTATTTATAAAATGTAAAGAATGAACTTCTTCCAAGCCAACAGTCTGGAATCACCACTATTTTCAGTTAAGCGAAGAGCTACTCT
Organism: Ctenodactylus gundi; assembly: GCA_004027205.1. Taxonomy (NCBI): domain Eukaryota; kingdom Metazoa; phylum Chordata; class Mammalia; order Rodentia; family Ctenodactylidae; genus Ctenodactylus; species Ctenodactylus gundi. The sequence goes on from PVKB01007819.1 coordinate 12,578, forward strand.
TGCCATATATACTTTTTGTTCTCTATATACATAATGTATATACATTTTTCTGACTTAAATATAGAAATGTTGGAAATACTCTTTTGAAATTTGGCATATCAAAAGATTTAACTTAATTCAACTGAATGCTAGATTTCAATCTATTATCAAAAGCAAATTAACAGAAACTATTATATTTTTAAGAAAATTTTTCAAGAATATAAAGAAAAAAGAATAATTGTGGTGCTATTTCATATTATTGGAAGAATGTTTCTTGCAGAGGTCAGAGAAACGAATGTTGAAAGAAATATTGTGAATTTATTCAAATAAAATTAAATGCCTATAATGTGGGAAGGTCTACGAGAGGCTTGATGTTTTAACAAATAAAAATATTATCTTGGCCATAAGCAACTAATTAGCAAGGGAGATAATAAAGGAAAAATTTAATGAAGTTACTCTAGGGAGCTAAAGAGACACAAAAGAGGGTGTCTAGACCAGTGGAGATAAGTCAGAGAGGCTTCCGAAATTTTAAGTGCCTCCAACCTTGGGCCCAAGAGGGACCTTAAGATAATTTAGCATATTGGTTAAGCTTACTTTACCATTAATAACTCTTTCTTTGTATGAACACTTCTCTGTTTTCTCATGTATAAAATAAAAGTAATGATAATACTTGCCTCATGATCATTTTTTCACAAATAAATAGAATAACAAGTCTTTATTTAGAAACAAAAGATAGAGGGATGGAAGATCCCCCTACCTGGGAGGGGGGAGTCCCGAATGGGTTGCCCTTCTCATAGGATTATGGTAAAAAAAAAAAGTAATGCTCATCATAATTAACTATGTTGAGCAGGGCCCATCTAAACAGTATTCACATGGTGAATTTATAATAAATATTATTCACTGTTTGAAGTCTGACCATTAGGCAATAGAATGTATAAGTCTGCTGCTGAAGGGTAAAATCTAGGATGATTATACACACTTAAGACCATTGGTTTTTATTGCTAGGCAAAACCATGGATATGACTGAAATCAACCACATGGAGTATGTAGTGTAAAAACATGGTAAGATCAGCCAAGGGAAACAAACTTTTTACAAGAGTGGAGACAGAACCTTAGAAATGCTGTTCTGAAGAATGGCCTGAAAGAAAGGATAGGAAAACCAATAGTTTATTAAAATCGCAGAAGAAGAGAGTTTCAAGCAGGACTCACACATTGGATATGAACAATATCAGATTATGTGCATTTCCATCTAATTTAGCAAGTGGGAAGCCAATTGTCTTAGTCACTTTCATATGGTTACGACAAAGTACCTGATACCACAATTTGAGGGAGGAAAGATTTTGGCTCATATTTCAGAGGTCTGAGTCCCCTCCTGGTTGGCCGGCAGTGCTGGGAGGGAGTGGCAGAGGGGCGGGGCAGGGAACAGCCCATGGCATCACAACAGGAAGCAGAGCAAGAGAAGCATGTAGCTTTCCGGCCATCCCCTCCCCCTCGGCCATGACCCATCCCCTCCATCAGGCCCCAGGCTCCACCCTCTAGCAGCACAGAAGATGGTCACGTGGATTAATCACTTGATTGGAACCCTCCCGTTCCAATCACTTTCCAAATATGTTAGGCCTCTGATTTCTAGATCCAAATGACTACATCATTAAGTATGGACAAATGACATTGGAAGTGAGTTGAAAGTAGGTCGTCATGAGTTCATTAAAAAAAAGAAAAAGGAGAAATCTACCAGTAAGAGGATCTGAGATTCTTGAGTATAGAAATAAATGGTCAATACATAATTGTTATGTGTGTTTCCTAAAGTTCTGCCACAAAGAACTAGAATCTGAGAAGATAACCTGATTATACAGCATATATACTCATATAAAATGCCACCTAATCACTATGTACATTTTTATGGGTTTATGTATCAGAGTACATTTAATTTTTAAAAAGCTTGCTAAAGGGATGCGATGTTGGAAGAGGAAGAGTGGCAGCTGTTTGTGAAGGAGAAAAGTTTGAAGATTGTTTTGGTATGAGTTAGGAGGTTAAGGGTAGAGATTTGAGTACGAGGTTGAGAGCAGAGTATGAAGGAAAGAGTGCGGTTTGTGAAGTCATATCAAGTGGGAGAAGAACAAGGGCGTAAAGGTAGAGATGAAGAATTGGAAGCTAACAGCACTCTTTTCTGCAGGGGTTAGAGATTGTCTTAATAGTTAAAGCTATAAGTAGCAAATACTTGACATATTCTTGAATACAAAAATAAAATTCAAGGAATAGAGTGGCATTTTGCTCAGTTTGGAAAGCTTGTTTGCTCTGTTTGATGATCATAGCAATGAAAGCTTTGACTTAATAAAACAAATTGGCCTTCTCGTCCCTTTTTAGCGGGTCTGAAAGTCCTTCTTCGAGAGTGTCTTTAGTCGTGCTGTCATGACCTCCTTCGTGTCCTAAACGATTAAAAAGATTTACTTTTCTTGGGTCTTTCGAGTTTAGGGAAGAGTCAAAAGTCACATGGTGCCAGATCTAATGAACAAGGTGAATGAGGACACACTATAATTTTTTTTTGTCAGCCTGTCCTTCTGTTGAATTGTCCTAAGTAACAGTATCCACTGCATTTTAAAAATTATACCCTATTACAAAAAGACACTTACAAAAGAAGACTTTCAGAGCTGCTCCCAGAAAGTGGTAAAAATGAGGAGATTAAGTTATGTTTGAAGCGAAGGTGAATATTGTGAGGGAGATTAATGGCAGTGTACCTGTAGTGTCATAATTTTAGAAATTTAAACATTTATTGCATGTTTTGATCACACCTTGTAGACTAATAGTGTGAGAAAATTAAGGGACTAGAGGATTTTGATAATATGGAATGCCGCTTCTTAGAAAATAATGTCATGGGTGAGTGAAATAGTGTGCTTCTTAGGTCAGGTAAACATAATAAAGCTTGTGACCCTAGAAGTGGAACAATTTGGGTAATGGGAGAGTGGGGAGGGCGGCAGGGGAACAAAGTCAATGGTCCATTGATGACACTGGTTTTCATTCTGAGTAGCAAGGGCCCAACCAAAGCTAGAAGAGGATTTATGTACAGGACTTGGTGTATATACATTAAGTCTTTTCAGATTAGACAGATGATTTTCTTTAAAGGAAAAAAGAAGATAAATGCATTAGTTAAGAAGATCATAAGAGGAAATGCTTGTTTACTATTGTATTTCACTTTATGATGCTAAACCCATAGGACTATCAATAGAAAAAAATTTATAAATATTTGTTGCATAAATTAAAAGATAAAATTAAGTGTAGAGTTAAACCTGGTTAATTTCAATTCATCACCCTGTAATATTTTCCACTTTGAAATGATTAAATTATGTTGCTTATATTAATTTTTATATTGCTACTATGGTTGGGAGTATAGTGAATTCAGAAGCCATTTGGAATTGTAAAATGTTAGCTTTCACTCAAGCTGAATTTATAATGTGTTAGACTTACTGAACTTGATAATCATTGTGTTTATCTCATATATAATGAATTACCTATTATCTTGTGTGTGTTTAGGTTACATGAGCAGACTTCTAAATACACAGATGTGGTATTTAATTGTCATATCCTACTCCAAAGCAATAAACACTCTTATAATGTTTGACATCACTGTCTTGAATCCAAACAGAAGAATTCAAGAGAATAGAGTAATTAAAACAGTATTTATAAAAGTTTGCAAATGTTGCGCCCAATTGCTTATTTTACTTGCGACAGAGCTTACAAATGTAGAATATAAATGAGACAGATGGGATTTTATGGATGCTTTAGAATGTACCACAGCTCCTGAGGCTGTACACTTGGGAATGTCTTTAACATACCATGTAGTGGCAGATTTATCATAAACTTTTCTCTTCTTCATCCCCTTCCCTTCCTTTCCCTTTCCTTCCCTTCTTACTTTCTGTTTTTCTTTCCTTTCATTTTCTTTTCTTTTCTCATTTTTACCGAGAAAAATCATTAAACATGCCATAGTATTGATTCATAAATCCCATGTTTGAACTAAACCATGAACAATCATGTTTTTTTCTTATTAGAAGATAACACACATTGTCATTCCTTGATATTTTTATTTCAGAGGTTTTCTTTTACTAGTCTGTGTTGCTGATCTCTGATTGGTCAAAATATCTGTGCTTCCCCCCCCCCCCCACCCCCCAGAGGAATTAGAGCTAAGATTTTTATAAAAGTTGGTGAAGGCGTTCACTCAATACAAACTCTACATACACGTATGCTGAGCTAATAAAATTGCTGATTACATCTTAGTTTTTTTCTTTAAAAATTAAAAAGAATAAGAAAAACTTTCCCTCAGAACTACAGTAGTCATTTCATTAGCTAATATTCTTTTATATCACTAATATGATTCCCACTTGTTTCAACAATATCAGGCTCTTGGTATGCTTGTAGAACCATTTGCTTAATGAGACACAATTTGTGATCAAATACTTTGAAAAAATCATCTCGTCGGGGGTACTGAAGAGAGAAAGTAGCTTAATGACTATGCCACGGGAGGGAAGACTCGCTGTGTTTACACTGTGGATATTACAATTCTTGATTCAATGCTTTGTAGTCCATCTGCCTCAAAAAAATTGAAAGCAAACTGTAGTATTTGAAAGAGGGAGAAATATAGCTCAGTGGCCAGGTATTTTTAATGTTAAAAAATCCATTTCATAAATACTTATGTTTAATGTTTTTCTTTAAAAACATTAAGCATAAATTGTTACTATTTTAAAGTCAAAGATCCATTAAATTCCTATTAATGATATTTAAAACATTGAAAATATTTTATAATGAAATTCAGTATTTGCTTACTAGCTTATCACTGTTATTTTGTCTTTGTTTTTGGAAAATAATAAGCAATGTGTTGTTTTTCCTAATTATTCTTATAGCTAGGAAATAAGGAATAGCTGATATGCTTATTTAGATTTAAAAATTTTGGAGGCTACTGTTTTTTGTCTAAATTAAGCACAAAAATGAGACCTTAGATCCAGTTTAATCTACATTTTACCTAATAGCCAGATAAATTTTTCTAAGTTCTTGTATAAATTTTTTTTGGCAGAGTACTAGTTTAAATGACTTTTCTAGATTTTAATTCTGTCTCCTAAGTTCTCTGCTCTAAATTCTATAAATTCTCTAACCCTCAGTTTTTGCCCTGTAAAATGATCATAATGTAACTACCTCTAAGAGCTGTGAGGATTAAAGTAATGGTTCACAGATACTTTGCCTTCGGGTAAAGTTAGTGTGGCTAGCTATTAGGGAACAAATTAGAAGTAACGGACAGACCATATGCCCTCATTCTGTGGATTCTACCTGAGGGCCTCTGAGGTACGATAAGAGCCTCAACTCTGTGCTCTCAGTATCTTGTCCAAGTGTTTTTCTCCACATGAGAAAGGGCACACCTGTAACAGAAAGCTAGCCAGCAGTATAGGAGAATTAACACCTGGGAACAACCTTTCACCACAGAGGAGGAACTCAGCCCCCTCACTCTTAGGGAGGATATAGATCCCAAATTCTAGTTAAAGGCAGAATTATCTGGTTTGGTGATTTCAACTTTATTGGCTCTCTTCCATTTCCTATCCCTTCTCTACTTATTTAAAGAATAAATATATTCTCCACTGTATAACACAGATTCTCAAATCAACTTTGCACACAATTTTTTTGTCTCAGAGTATGCTCCCGGGGAAATGCAAACTAGGAATATTAATACAAATTAAACAATCACCTTGCCATGCAGGAATGCCTACTACGAAATTTGCTAATTGGATAAACAAAGAGAGTGTAGAAATGAAACCCAGCCAGGACACAGACAAGGAAGGAATTAATTATTTAAATCGTGCAAGAGGTCTGTAGGGAGATGAGGAGAGCTGAGTGGGAGGACCTGAAGGTCTCTTGTGCATCAGAACCGAAGACACAGGCAGACGAATAGCATCGGGGAAGAATACAAATCCAAAAGGCATAAAGTATTTGGAGGGGATGAATAACCCAGAGCGGCTACAGAGAAAGGCAGGATGTGGCCAAGGAAGAAGGGCTGCGGATGAGGCTGGGGACACATTGAAGACGGCTGTGTAGGCCGAACGCATAGCTTTACTCCTTAGGAAATGAGTGGACATAAAAACTATTTACAGATGACTATGATTTGATTACAAGTGTGCTTTTAAAAGGGCAGGGAATGAATTGAGCAAGGATGTAATGTGCAGATAAAGGCAGAATGTAGAATAAGGACGGCTTTGCCTGTAGGACTATGGCTCTTTGGGTTGGAAAGACCTCCCTGATGCTACAGGTCTTAAAGAATCTAAGAAGATTGGAAATAATTGGCAAGGGAAGAAAAGCCTAAGAAAGCCCTAGAATTTCCAGATTAAACGACTATTTGGATTGTGATGCTTTGACCTCTGAGTTAGAAACATTAGAAAATAACTATTTAATTGTGAACTGATAATGATACTGATTTTGGATATATTGCTTACATGTAGAATGGTTTGAAGGTGGCAGAGAAGGTGGAAATACTCATCATAGATTAGGGCAAGGAAGATATCTGTCATAATTGGACCACTTTCGAGCTTCCTTCAGTTGTGTTTCTTCCCTGAGTTAATGGGTTACGTTCACCAAGATTGTATCCTGGGCCTCTGGGTATCCAGAATGCTCACATACTTCCCTCATATAGCCCCCAAACACTTTTGGGTTCTCTGTGGGCCTTTTGTCCAGGAAGGGAGAAACATTCCTACATCCAAAGCGCAAGCCATTGTATGTTAAAAACTGTGAACATCAAGGGACAGCACAGGAACGTGTAGACCGAAGTGCCCCTGCAGTGCACGTGGTGGTGCAGGGTAGAGCACAGTACAAGGAGGACTAGGCCATAAGATGGTAGTGTATGAGCCACATTCCTGTGTCTGGAACAAGGTACAAAACACAGCTTAAGGGAGGACAGGTTTATTTTGGCCCACGGTTTCAGGCTATAGTCAGCATGTGAAGAAGGCTTGGCAAAGGAAAGCTGTCCAACCCAAGACAGCCAGGAAGCAGGGAGAGAGGCACACCCTCCACAGACACATCCTCAGTGACCAACCTCAGCCAACCAGGCCCTGCCTGTAACCACATATTCAGTTACTGAACTTACCCGTGGATGAAACCACTGATGAGCATAAGGCCCCTGTGACCCATCACCTCCCAAACACATGATATTGAGGGGTGAAATTATTAGGTCTGAGCCATTACAGATGGGATGTAGATTCTTTCTTCCTGTGCTATCAAGTTCCACTGTAGAGTTTTGAAAAATCCAAAAATGAAAAACTTAAATAGCCTTTCTGACCATTATGAAATGCATATTTCAAGGTGAAAAGCTAGTATATTTTATTTAATAGTTTAAGAACTTAATTTATGACATGTAAACATTTGGACAAGTGGCATATACATTTTTCATTTTTAGGCACCATAAATGTTAGAAACATATATCTAGTAAAATCAGAAGATTTATGTGGAGGTATATAAGCCTTAGTTAACATTTGAAATAGAAAAGAAGAGGAACTACAAGATATTTACTAAATGTGTTTGAATTGAAAGATAAAGTTGGGCTTTAAAGGTATCCTTTGTTCATGGCTAGCAAAAAACCCCAATGATTGTGAAACCTACTAAGTTATGACTTATTAAAGTCATAGTATTATTTTTGAGACTGGGTCTTGCTCCGTATCTCAGGCTGGTCCTGAACTCACTATGGAGCCCAGGCTGGCCTTGGACTCATGGCAATCCTCCTGCCTCAGCCTTCCAAGTGCTGGGATTAGAGGCGTGCGCCAGCACCCACGCCTGGTTTATGTAGTGCTGGAGAATAGAACTTAGGTACTTAGCACTTGACTCGCTTTAACCACTTCCTCCAGCCCCTTAAAGTCGTATTAAATATATGACTTACATTCTTAATAAACACATGACTTTTATGTTTATGCTTCCTGTTTCAGTGTTCTTTTTATTAATCAATATAAAACTGTTGAGCACTATCATAATATGACAAAGATACTAACTGTTCACTTTGAGCTCAATTCTCTGGATATCAACCTTTAGAAGCTTTTATCATAGAAAAGATGGAGAAGCGTGTTTTTAAAGCTATATACATAAATTTGATCTATGAATGTAGGATAAAATATTGCCTTATTTTAGTTTAGAGAATTAACCAGGAAGGGGGCATTTTCATGTCTGATTCAGTGAAAATACTACCTTCACATTCATAACAGAAGTCATCTCTGTTCCACATTGATTTCATTGAAGAAAAAGCCCAGTGAAACATTGTCTCTGCACAGTGAAATTTATTGTTGTAAAGACTTAAAGCCATGTACCTACATTAGAATCTAAATTGCTTGGGATTTTTTTTTTTGGTGTCTTAAAAATACTTTTCATGGAATTCATTTTCATCATATCACATATCCAGATTTTATAGATTTACACATTTACACATGTGAGTTTGTTTTCCTGAATTTCATTTCTTAAGAAATACCACAAGAACTTCAAAATAATCTCTCATTCTGAGCAAATTAAAGCAGGATGCCCAGCTCTCTATGTGTCCAGCTGGCTGAAGGCTTAAACAGGAAGGAACACAGGAGATTCTGCGGTAGTTATAAGATAAACACGCTCTTGTTTATGTTTTGCTGATACTCCGGTTGTTTAGAAGTTGGGGAATTTTTTTCCTTGCTTTGGGCTGTTTAAAAATCCAAACAACCATCCAGCCTGCTTTGTGGCTTTGATCTTTGTTTTTAGATTTTGTCATACAAGGCTCACAGTCTTACGGTTGTTGTGCTGCATTCTTTGTCAGATCGTCCCTTCTCTGCACATATTACCCACAGATGGCTGGGAGTAGAAAAATAAAAGAAAGGTAAAGTGTCTTAAAAATTGACATCTTCCATAAATCTCTGGAGATTGTTGTATAAATATCGGCATACTTTTGCAGGTGCTAAAATAGAATTCTGTGGCCTTTCACCCAGCATAATTAACTTCCTTTTCTTCCACACTGTTTACCGTATCTTCTCATAACCTTTGTTTTTCACAGGAGTGCCCCTGGGACGAAGTTATGTGAGCTCCAGGAACACCTGCATGCCACAAGGCAAACACCGGAGTTCATTCAAGCCCTGGGAGAAAGATCCTAGAAGCTGATGCCTTAGGTTCCCCTAGATGCCCTTCATGCTAGGATGACAAATCACCAGGTGATAGGTAATCAGTCTCTGGAAAAATGCTATAGTGATGTGCTCATTTTGACACTCAAAGAAACAATACTTTGGGTGACTTAAAAATGCAGAATTATGTTTTAAAATCAGTCAGGAAATCCTGTAAGTATAAGTGTGTCTTTGTCTCCCCAGAAAATATATTAGCAGTTTCTGGGACCTAGTAGCTCCTCAATGCAAAAAGGACTGAACTAAGTTATTAGCATAAATATTTAAATCTTTTGAAGTATTTTTTTAAATTGGTGATAAAAATGATATTTATACTTGAAGTATGCAGAGCCAATAGTGATGGTTTATTTCTTGAGAGTGTATGTGGGCAACACCATAGTCCAGTATGCCTAGATTTAAAGCATTCAACGTTAAGTTTAACTTTAAATCAATGTCTTCTTATGATAAAATATTATACATTGTCTTCCAAACCGTACTTTGGAAGCAATACCAAAATTGTTAATTTTGTAAACCCGAACTGAGCCCCCCAAATGAAGCCCCCCAAGTACTTTTCCATTCAGAATGATGTCATGTGAATATATGAACTTTGCACTTACATCCTCTATTGAAACACATCGTGGACATTCTGCTGTAGAAAGATGGCACCAAGTCACACCTCTATGCCTAGAACAGAAGAAGAGAGAATCAGGCTCTCTTATCTTCTCTATAAAAGAGGGTGTTACAGATTCTTAATGGTCACTTCATCCACCTCTGTGCAGCAGTCTTGAAGACTGTGTCAAAGACGTTTATACAGAAAAGGATATGACTGTCTTCCAAAATTCTTGTCTGTACCATTAGTGCTTTTTATTTCTTCAGGCTTGCAAAAATCTCTGTGTATCGTGTATATTTGCCACCTGAAATACCATTACGTCTGCTGAAGCATAGAGCCCACGTGGCAGAGCAACTTGGAAAGCAGCCTAGATCTGCCGTACACAGCTGTCCTCTTCACCAAATGCTGCTGAAACTGAGCAGCATGTGGGTTATTGATACATGGGTTGGAGCAGCATACTCCACCATATTATGTGCTATTTCTAAAATTAAGTGAAAACAATAGACCCCAATGACTGTTTTGCACACCAGTCAGTGCAGAGTGGGACCACGTGTGACCATTAGTCATTTGCTTTTTCCATACATGCTCTAGACCGCTGGCCCCTTAGACACTTCGTGGTAGCAAAACTGCACTTTCATGGGAAACTCTCTTATGGTATCACTTTGTCTTACAATGATATTTGTCAATTTTGCTTATTTTTGTCCATCTAGGATGGTGTCATCAATGTCATGGACTAGATTTTCATGGGACAGATGCTAAATTGGAGATCAGAAAAGTCAATATAGCTCGCTCACAGAGGTAAGAGTACAGATATAGTTTTGTCTATTCTGGGTGAGAATAAATTAATCATATGTTTAAATTAGTATAGAAGAAAAAAACATTTTCCAAGTCAATACCTGTGCACCAGAGTTTGTGTTGATTTGCTGTAGAAAAATATTCAAGCAAGCAAAAGAACTGCAGCTGTTATTGCCATGTGGATGAGTTTTATTCTTTATGATCTGTCCTCCAGCTACCAGAGCCAAATAGGCGAGTTAAATGAGGAAGTAAGTAATGAAAATAAGCACACTGCCTTTCTTCAAGGCTTTCTTGGTGGCGCCAGTGTGTTCAGCTTTCCTCGATATTGGGTGTTGCTTTGGTTTTCTACCCTAATGGGGCGAGGAAGTTCCTAAGCTTCGACTTGGCTCTTTCTCACACCAATATCCTCAAAGGTGATGACTTACACCAGCCGATGATATTTAAATTTCAGTTAAATAACAAGAAAAAGAAAATCACTAGTGAGTCAAACTGAGGATAAAAGCTCCATCCTTCACAGCCATTGTCATCTGCTACTTGTAATGTTATTCTACTTCCATCAATTTTTATAATGAATGGATGTTAATTTTTATCAAAGGCTTTTTCTGTGTCTATTGAGATTATCATGTGATTTTGCCCTTGCTTTTTATTTATGTGGTATTTCCCCCCTTTTTATTGTTATATATAAGTGCAAAATTTAAGGTTTACATTGGTTTTGGGCATTTTGTGTACATACATATCTAGTCAAGGTGACAAGACCTTTCTGACTTTCCTTTTAATCCACACCCTACCCATTCCCAAAATCCACCCCCACCCCCACTCCCATTCCCTTTATTTCCCCCTTTAAGTTCCATGAGGTAATTGTGATCTGGGAACTGGGTTTCTCATATTAGACAGACCATTCAATATTTCATCTTCTGCTTCTGACTCACTTCACTATGCATGATGCTCTCAAGTTCCCTTCATTTGCTTACAAAAGCCTCCACGCTGTTGGACTTTATAGATGCATAGTATTCCATTGTGTATAAAGACCACAGTTTGTGTATCCACTGGTCTGTTGATGGGTATTTTGGTGTTTTCCACATTTAAGCTTAGGTTGATAGGACTTCCAAATAAATTCCCTTTCTTTATACTTTCTGTTAGTTCTGCCCTTCTTGGAACCGTAATCAAGGGATGCTGCTTGTTTTCTGGGTCTTATCAAATGAAGTATTAATTTCCATCCTTTGATTTTTAGTCTGTGTGGTTCTTTATGGGTAAAGTACATCTATTGCAAGTAACAAATTGTATTTTTGTTTTTTGATCCAATGTGGTAGTCTGTTTTGGTAGGAAAACTCGGAACATTAACACTGAGCATTCTTATAGTGCTATATTTGCTATATTCCTGTCATAATCATGTTGCTGTAGTGTGATTTATTTTTCACTATTGTTATATCATTCTCCTCTTTTTATCGTTTCTTTTTTCTATTATCTTTTGTGCTGTTAGTCTCCCTATCTCTAAGATTCCTTTAAGTATTTTCTGTAACACTTGTCAAGCAGCCGTAAGTTTCTTAAATTTTCTTTAGTAGGAAAAAAAATTAACTTCTTCCTTCGTTTTGCAAATTAATTTTGGTGGGTACAACAGTCTGGACTGACACTTTCTTTTAGAGCTTGAATGATTTTGCTCCATGATCTCCAGGCCTTTGAGGTTCGTGTTGAAAATTTGGCAGTTATTCTTTTAAGTTTTCTTTGTAAATTACTTTCTTCTGTTTTTCTTTGTGGCTTTTAGTATTCTCTTTGTTTTGAGTGTCTAGGATTTTGATTATGATGTGTCATGAAGAGGCTCTTTTCTGATCAATGTTATTTGATGTTGTATATGCCTTCAGTACCGCAGTGTTAATTATTACCTAGTTTTAGGAAATATTCTGCTTTGACTTCATTGAACTTACTCTTTATAACTTTTTTTTTTACTGCCCTCCATTTTCTTTTGGACTCCCATAATCCTGAGATTCTTTTTTTCTTTGAGTCATCCATCAGCTCTTGCCTCCTATCTCTTTTTTTCTGTCATCATTGATCTAAACTAGTAATGAAGGTGCCTATAAAGCCTGACTAGTAATTTAAGGAAGCACTGTATTATTGTTGATAATAAAAAGACTGCTTTAGTGATCTATCTAACCAAATAGCAAGAAATTATTATTAATTCCCAACAGTCTAAGCCATCTGTCTATGAGTTATCAGTACTTAACAGTGCTATTAATAATTGCTGCGGTAGGGGAACGGCAGACTGAGGGTTAGCTGTGGGGGTGCAGTAGAATGCAGAAGAATATGTACGATGAAGAAAACCAAGAAACAACCCCCACCCAGACCAGAAGAGAGGGGCTATTCTTGAGCAATAGAGGCAAAAGTAAGAAGGCATAAGGAAAGTTAAGAATGGTATACAGAGAGTTTATCTCCAGAATTTAGGGAAAGGCTTTTTGAAAAAAAAAATCCTAAGGAACTACTTGAGAGAGAAAGAAATGCAGAAAGTGACAAATAAGAAAAAAGAAAAACCCCACAAATCAATACCAGAAAAAAAATACAACACCGATATACCTACAAAGAAATACGGAAGGGTATCAGAAGTCCAAAAAGAGCCCCCGTGTTACTTGAAGGGAACGTGTTTGCTTGCAAGGCCTTCGGTCTTGCCGCTCTTGGGAAGGGTGGGGCCAGCTCCCTCTCTGCTCAGGTCGCAGTCTGCAAAGTTGTGTGCTGCTCCAAAGTGTCTCCACAGCTCCTGAGCTGCAGGGGTCGGGCAGTGAGACCTCTGCTTTCCAAGACCTGTGCTTGATGCCCTCAGATCTTTCAGGCCGCCTGCCATCTTTTTTCCCTCTTCCCCTGCCATCAATCTTTCCTCTCTGTCACCTGCACAGAGGGTCCTGAAATTGCCCAACATGTGACCTGTCTGTGGACTTCTTTCTGGGACAGCTCAAACTGTGTTGCCCAGTCACCTTTCTGGGAATGCCTAAGTGGCTGTCTGGCAGCAACTACTGCACTGCACCTGTAGCCTGCAGTCCTTAAGCCTTAGGCTATAATAGAAGCCACAGGGCTCTGTTCCAACCAAAGGTCCTTTGTGTCGGTTGTGTACTACTGCTGGCTTCTCTGGCACCATCTAGGCTTCCATTCTGGCTATAATCCTCTAATTGCATTCCTAGCTTTCAAGTCAATGGCTGAGTGGCTGGGTGTGACCAAAGTGATCCCAGGCCCTGCCTGCCTAGCATGGCCCAAGGACATTTTTTTTTTTCATTTTTGGTTTGGTGCTATAATTTAGATTTTGAGTGTTTCTCCAAAGCCTCATGTATTGGGAACTGTGTGGTGTTGGGCTGTTGGGAGGTAGGGTGGTAGGGCCTGACTGTGATTGGCAGTTGCCCAGGCCAGAGCTTTCAGGTCTATTTTGTTGACGTCTAGGCCAGGAACGGGGCGCCCACCCTGTGTTGGGGCCCAACTGGCAGCTTGAATAATTAAAGGAAGGAAGAAGAAACAGCTACTTTCCCCTCCTCCTCCTCCCCCTCCTCCTCCCCCTC
>PVKB01007820.1:0-26575 GCA_004027205.1 Ctenodactylus gundi
CCCCCGTCCCCCCACCCCCCCCTGCTCCTCCCGCCCCCACCCCAGCCTGGCGCGTTCTGCTGCCAGTCTCCTGGATCCCGTCCAGCCCTCCGCCCCCTCCCGGCGCGGCCCAGGGCAGGCAGCATCACCGGAGGGAAGTCGCCCCGCGAGGCTGCGTGGACCGAGGAGGGCTTTGTTCCACAAGCCGCCCAGGGTTCCCGCGTCTGCTGCAGAGCTTGCCGTGCTGGCGCTGGCGGAAAGGAGGGCGGTGGTGGGGGCAGGAGGAGGGAGGTTTTATAAGCAAATGGCTTCCTGGATCATTGAAGGAATATTAGGAAGCATCCTGGAGCACCTGAAACCAAATGCCTAGGTGCAATTGGAGGGGAGGGCGCGCGCGGGACCTGCTGGGTCCGGAGCAGTGTGGGTTGCTAGGGAACGGCCCTGAGGTGGTCTGTCTGTGGCAGTGCGTCCCAGATCCACCTGGGGTCTCCGGGTCCGGGGCCACAGGCAGCCTGTCACACCAGCAGGCGCTCAGCCTGCAACCCGTGCTAATGGGGCATGAGCCCTGGGCCTCAGGCCGAAGAGGCTTAAAGGAGGCACCGGCCTGAGCTCGGCCGGCCGGCCCCGCGCTCCACGCTGGTCCCCACTTAGCAAAAAGGCTGCGCTAGACACAAGTATTCAGCACGTTGGTGAAGATGCTCCTGGTGCGCCCTAGCTCAGTGCCCCTCCTCTGAGCATGCGCGCCTGCCTTCCCTCTTCTGGGTTCCTGTGCACCCTCCGGCCGCTCTGGCACCGTCTCCTGCTCTCTGCTGCCCTCCTGACCCTGCTGTGTGGTCCCTGGTAGCAGCCGTGGTCCAAATCCCTCGGGGGCATTTGATAACAAGCAGGCACCAGCTAAGGAACCGGAGGGCAGGTGTGTCTCTTTTCTCTACAGATCAACCTGGTATTTGAGGGGAGGAACCAGGTGCTGGTTGTGTTCACACTGTTCCAATACATATGAGTTGTTTAAAGCTCGGACCTTGGGACCAGTTTTGCTTAAGATGTTGAGAAAATGCTTTTTCAGTGATTTAGGTCAGTGTTTCATCATAGGAAGAATCAGCCAACCTCAATTCTCGTGACATCTCTGCCCCCTAAAGTAGCATGTCACTGACGCCTGCTAATCCTCAATTTCCTAATCTGTAAGATGGGCAGATTGAGAATTAAGAGTTTGTTTAAAAAAAAAAAAAGGGGGGTGCGGAAAGCACAGCACACACTCAGCATTGCCAGTCTTTGAGATGTGGGCCCCTGCTGGTAGAAGCCTGCAAGCCAGTGTCTTCTCTGCAAGCTGTCATCTTGTCCCCTAGCTCCACCTGCCCTCCTGCTCACCAGGAAGGCCTGGAACCTGCCTGCATGTTCCATTCTGATCCAGCCAGATCTGGCACTGCTGGAGAAATGCTGGCTGGGGGTCTAAACTTTCAAGGAAATTGTGGTTTCTCTGCCTTATTGCTACCCAGTGGCTGGCAACTGAGGCTTTGAGGCTCCGGGTAGGCCAGAGGTGCCTCACCTTGCTGAGATTTGCTGTGCCTACTTTTTCTGGGGATGGTGGAACCATGCTGGGCCAAACACCCTTTCCCCTCCAGTGCCACCCAGAAGAAAAGAACATGGAGTCACTGTGTCAGCTCCTCTCTGTCTGTCTGCAGCCTGTCTGGGTGAAAGGGAACCTGTCTGGGGACCTTGTTATCAATGGGGCATGTCCTGTGCTCCTGCTCCAGGCCAGGCACATGAAACTGTATAGAAATACACATCAAGTGATGTGCCTTTGGGCTGTGAGCTCACTGGGGACTCTGGGTGGCTGTGACCACTGGAGAGATGACATCAACTTGAAGCAGTCAGGAATCATGCCTAGATTAGGGTTTAGGATCCACGCCTACATTGGGAATTGAGAACCAGACTGGATTAGAGAGTGAGTGATTTGTGGGCCAGCGAATGAGGGGCAAACAGCCACCCAGATATGGGAGGTCTAACTGGAACTTGAACTGTATAAAAAGAAGGAAGAAGAAAGATTGTTACAGCTCCTTCCTCTGGGAAAGCTCTTGCCTCTACAGTTGTCCACGAAAGCCAACTTGCTACATGCCACAGATCTTCATCACAGATTCGCTCCAGCCTTGACTTGTACCTATCTGCCCATCGCTGATCTTCAGTTGCTGATCTTCAGTCTCCAGTCTTCACCATTGTTCTTTGAACAACCAAAATGTGCAGCCAACTCTCACCGGCTGTCCTACTGTTCTGGACAGGAATTCTAAGCCGCCATTGGACACTCCAGCTCTCATACATGGAGGCCGCCATCTTGGACTGTCTCTATCCTTGGATTTGTAAGCCTTCCAAGAAGATCCTTTTTGTTATAATTTCTGTAAATTCTGCCTTTTGAAAGAACCCAAACAAATACAGTGACCCTAAGGAGTGGGTATCAACCTGCTTCACAGGGAGAAGCTAAGGCTCAGGGAAGTGGCGCCTCTCGTTTGTAGTTGCTCTGTAGCTCCCAGAGCTCAGTCGTAAGCCAAGGTGACTCTTGGGTTCCTTCCACTCCTATCAGTGTCCTTTCATTATGCAGGCTGGTTTTTGCCTCTCTTTCATTTAATCCTTTAAGAGAATAAAGGTTGGAATATGGGTTTTTAAAAACATTTGCTAATTTGGACTTGATTAAAATATAAATTGCACTTATCAAAAGTTACCATGAGGATCCCAAAGAGACAAGCCATAGAACAGGAGGGAATTTCCACAGGAGATGTGTGCGACAGAAGACTTTTCTACTCACATATATGGAGAACCTCTACAAAACAATAAGAAATCAGAGTCCACTGAGACAGAGAAATAGGCAAATGCCTTGAATAAACAAAACAGGATATCCACATGGCCAATAGGCAGGAAGACCTCAACTTCAGAAGTCATTAAAGAAACACAAATTAATTCCACAATGTGACATCACCATGCACCAGAGAGAAGGGCTAAAATTCAAAGGCATGACAATGACAAGTGTTGATGAGGATTTGGAGCAACTGGAATGCTTCCACACTACTGGTAAAAGGGTAAAATGGACCAATCAACTTAGAAAATCATCAGTATCTCCTAATGTGTGACATGTACAAACTCTATGAGTCACCAACTCTACCTCTGCAACTCAGTGCACACAGATGTAAACATGTGTTCACCAAAATGGCATGGGCGAGAATGCATACAGCCACATCATGCACAAGAGCCAAAAGCCCATCAGTGGGAGAACGGACTTAAAAACGTCAAAGCAATGGAATTGAACAAGTCAATCTTCTACACGGCAACACGATGAGTATCAGAATTATAATGCTGAGCCAAGAAATATATGTATATCACTTGAATAAAATTCAAAACTGAAAAAGTTCAGGAAAATGGAGATACCAATGAGACCTCAATAATAATATCAGGAAAACCTCCTTATCTTTCCTCTCTCTCTCTCTCTCTCTCTCTCTCTCTCTCTCTCTCTCTCTCTCTCCCTCTCCCTCTCTCTCCCTCTCCCTCCTCCCTCTCTCTTTCTCTCTCCCTCTCCTCCCTCCCTCCCTCTCTCTTCCCCTAACCCATATATGTGTATAATATATATTTCAGAAAAAATTTTATATATATATCACTCAAAATTTTTATATGTACATACAGACTATATATTCTGAATATTATTCATATAAGTATATATTTATATATAATTTTGCAAAATACATTTTTTCTGAATGATGTAAAAATCCTAGACTGTCTCTTTACTCCTAAATATTTAAGTATATATCAATGTATTTCAACATATATTTTCTAAGACTAAGGATGGTCTCTTCTACAATCACAGTTCAGTGATCTACATTAGAAAGCATAACATGTAACATTGTCGCCTAATCTACATTGCCTATTCTAACATCCCCCATTATCCCCATAAGATCAGATACCCTGTCCCCATCCTGCCCCACGTGCGTTCCCTCTAGGCCTCATGTCTCCTTAATCTCCTTGGAGTGGTGACACTGGGACACATAGCCTGCATGCCTGTCTGTCTTCATTTTCCTCCCTTCCTCTCTCACATTGTCCCTTCTTTCCCTCTTTTCTTCCTTTCCTCTCTCCCTTCCTTCTCTTGACCTTGGTAGCTCTGAGGGGAGGCCGGGTATGTTACAGAGAGTCCACCTGTTGTTTTCCAAGGTAAGGCTCAGTTTCAGACTCCTGGCAAGAATCACTGCAGTGTGACCACCTTCTTGGGGCCTCCTGCCAGGGACTCCTGGCTTCAGATTTTCCAGATGCTAGTCCTGTTGATTTTGATCCCTGGGGGATATAGTGCTGTTTCAGTCTCTCCACTGTGGAGTGACTATTTCTCCCGTTGTGACAGTACATAAGGAGCTTCTCTGAGACTGTGTGTAGGTGCTCCTTGGCACCAGTTGTGTGCCTGCACTGTGTAGGGAACAGCACTCGGGAGTTTGCAAAGCAGGCACCGTTGTATCCTTTGCAAGCTTGACCCACAGAGGAAACCCACATATAACTTTTGTGTGTGTGTGTGTGTGTGTGTGTGTGTGTGTGTGTGTGTGTGTGTGTCACGATTGGAACCTAGGGCATGCTAGCCAAGTGGCTGCCAATATGCCTCAGCCCTGCAGCATTAGGTTACACTGATTACGGTGCCAGCATGGTGCTAGGAGTACTGCTGAATGAGTCCAGAGCACAACCTCATCTGAACCTCACCACAGCCCTGAGGGAAGAAAGCGAGGTGGGCATGGGACTTGCCTACAGTCAATCTCTCAGAATCAGGAGCAATCACGACAATGGCTTATGTACTCTTGGTTCTTCAGCAGAGCCTCTGCACCAGGACAAGAGTATTTCATAGGGACTGTCTGTTTCTAATTCAGGGAGGAGAAAACCAAGGCTCAAAGGTGAGGAGCTCAGCATGAGGGTAATTCTAGTTTGCATCTGGTACCATGACCCCAACGCTGCATTCTTAAACTACTACTACTTCTAAATTTTTTAAAGTGCAAAAAGAAAAAAGAGAGAGAAATAGGAAGGAAGGAAGAGAGGACAGGAAGGAGGGAGGGAGGGAGGGAAGGGCTAGAAGGAAGACAAAGAAAAATACAGAAAGAAAGAAAAGGAAAGAAAGAAAGGAAAGAAAGAAAGAAAGGCTAAACGTGGTGGAGAATCCATGCTGTTCTGTTAATGTTCTTTTTTTATTTCAAGAACATTCCTCTTGGAGCCATTGAAGGCCATGGCAGCAAAACCAGACCGGAGAACGTGCAGGGGAGAATTGAGGGGTAGGTGGCACCAGCAACAAGCCATGGGGATGCCCTGTGGCAGAGGCAGGCCACAGCACCCCAGCCCCACCACGCCCCTGCTGCCCATCTGCCTAGTTCACTCCCACACCCCGGCCTAGGGCAGGGAGCAGAGCCTTGGGCAGGCTGGGCACTCGTGGGTGAATTGTAGGACCCTCCTGACGAGTTCGTGAATTTCTACCGCGAGCCCTGGGTCACCATGCCAATTCCTGCACCACACACTCTGACCCGTCCACACGGTCTGTTCCTGCAGCCACAACGCTGCCACCCTGCTTTCTGCTGGTTGCTGGCCCTCTGGCACCTTTGGCTGAGCAGAGGAAGGCTGTTTACAGCTTGGCATGAAGGAGGAACATGCAGATCTCTGTTGCCAGGCTACAAACAACTCCCCACACACACCCAGAAGAGAGAAATAATGATTCAAAAAATGCACCATTGCTTGGCAGGTTTCTGGGTGGCATGGCTGTGAATATGCGAGGTTGGGAGGGCCAGTCACAAGAGTGCCCACCGCCCAGGTGCCCGAGGCCGAGGACCTGGGCTCCATCCATCTTCTGAAGGAGAGGATGCTGACACGTGATCAATGCAAACAGCAACATCCTTCTGCAACATCCAGGTAGGCGGCCCTTGATGATTTGTGTCTTCTCTTCCCATGGGTCAGGCAGAATCCCCCCATAGGACCGGGACAGCCTCAGCCCTAGGTGCAGGGCAGGGGACCAAGCGCAGGGCAGTAAGGGTAACCCAAGGCAAAGGGTCCCACCTGGAAAGAGCAGCAGTTAGTGCAGTGGGGGGATGCCGGAAAACAGTAAGGAAGACGGGGCTGGGACCCCAACAAGGTCCCTGTGCCCATCCAGATATTGGCCTCTCCTGGGAGCCAGAAGGCCGTGTCTGGTGCACAAGCCCAGATCTGGCTGCAGATCAGCCTAGCTCCGCTAAAGAGCAAAGCCTGGTCCATCTGCATTGCAAATATGTCCTCAGAGGAGGGTGTCCCAGCAGGGCAGGCCCGTAATCCAGCCCTCTGAGAGGCTGAGGCAGGAGAATTTAAAGTTCAAGCCTTACCTGGGCAACTTAGCAACTTGGCAAGACTCTGACTTAAAATCAGAAGTAAAATTGGGTTAGAGGTATAGCTCTGTGTGATCACCAATACCACCACACCCCAAAATCTGAGAGAACATGATCACTATAGAAAAGCAGCAGTCTACAAGGGCGGAGCAAGGTTGGGTGGCTTGGAGTCCCAAAGTTTTCTTGGTACTGTATTGTTTCTGATACAGATGGCATATTGAGTGTGAGTCTGTTTGTATGCCTCAGTGAGACTTTTCCAACAGATATATTTACAGCATTTTTAAAAACTTGTCTTTGTCAGACACATGCCTTCGTCCATAGAAGCAATTATGACAGAACACCACAAACTGTACAGTTCACACACAGCAAGGATTTATTTCTCACACTTCTGGAGAGGTGTGGAGTTCAAGATCAGGGGGGCACAGTGAAGGCGTCACACTGCGGGGAGGGAGAGAGGGGGAGAGAGAGAGCGCACTCAAACCACAGCCTCATCAATTAGCTCAGGATGGTGCAGCCTTCCCAGCCCTGTGCTTGGGAAATTACATTTCTGTTATGGTTTGGGTCTAAAATGTCCCCAAAAGTGTCATGGATGTGCAAGGTGATTAGATCACAGGGCTGCTGTACTCCTCAGTGCCTGCATCTGTGGAGGAGCACAATAGCTGACTGCATTTAAGAGGTGGGGTCCGGTCAGAAGTGGGTCACGGGGGTGGTGGAAGGTGTGACCTAGAAGGATATACTGTTGTCCCCAGCTCTCTTCCTTTTCTCTCCCTTCCCACGCTCCATAGATTACACACCTTTTCCTCTTTCTATCCCACTACCATACTGCTTCACCTTGGAAACAACTTAACTATGGACTAAACCCTTTAGAACTATAAGCTATGGACTAAACCCTTTAGAACTATAAGCCATGGACTGAACCCTTTAGAACTATAAGCCATGGACTGAACCCTTTAGAAGTAAAAGCCATGGGCTGAACCCTTTAGAACTATAGGCCAAACACACTGTGCTCCTTTAAATTGTGGGTGTTCAACATCGTATCCCAGAGACAGGAAAGCAACAAACACAGTGTTATGGATTAAATCTAGAATGTCCCCTAAGAGCTTTGTGTCCTGGATGCTGTGGATTATCTGTGGATTTCATGGACTGTTGGGAAGTGGGACCTGGTGGGAAGGGGTGGATTACTCAGGTGTGGGGGGTCACCGAGAGTGTTATGGGTCACTGAGGGTGCAGCCTGAAAGGGTAAACTCTTGTCCTGACTTCTTCCCAAGACCTGATCCTTCCGTGATACTGTGCTCAACTGCTCTTCATGTGATCCTTCAGCCACTGCCAGCCCACCGTGAAGGGACTACGACCTTTGAATTGTGAGTTGAAATAAACCTTTCCTCCCTCAAGCTGACAGTGTCTGGTATTGTGTCCCCGCAACAACAAGAAATCACCAAGACACAGGTCCCAATACATAAATCTGGGCGTTCCATTCAAATTATAGTAAGACTACATATGTATCTTATGACTTCTGCTTTGCTTTGCTTGGTGGAAAAGAATGGCTGTCAGTCAGTGCGCCCTCTGAGGCCCGGACAGGCTCTTGTACTATGGAATAGGAGGCATGGGAGTGGGGAATTATTCTATTCCCCTCTAAATAAATGAGAAAACCAAGGCTCAGGGCATCTAGAGCCCAGCCAAGATCACACAGCTAACCAGAGGCAAGAATGTGTCAATCTCAGATTTAGTAGAACCTAAAGGTTTTCATGCCCTCTTACAGAAAATGACTTTAAGAGGAAAAAAATGCCCTTTCTGTGGGATGCCCCAGCCTCTGAGAACCAACTGGAAATAGAATTCCCGAGCTTTTCTCTGTCCTTCTGTCTCCTCTTCTTCTGCAGCCATTTGTCTCTGACAAAGCAGAAGGAAGCTGGCTTCCCAGGAGCCCCTCTGCTCACTGAGGAGTTTACCGTGCCGGCGTCAGAGTTCAGGCTAATTCCTTGCAAGGCAGATTTCTTTCCCGGAGACATTGTGACTCACAGAGTGGAGCAAGCTGATTAATCAGGAGGGATTGATGGCAAATGCCAGTAGACACCCCGCCAGCCCCTCCGGCAGGGAGGAGGAGGCCCCGGCTGTCACCAGCTCCCTCCTGCAATCAGGGCTTCGCGGGTGACATGAAGGTGAGGCAAGTAATCAGCGGCGTCATTTCTGCCATTGTGAAATAGCTCCCATCAAGTTTTCCGATGCGCGGCTCCATCAGGACCATGAGGCACGCAGCCCAGCCCAGCACGCAGCCTTCAGAGCCAGCGTGAGCCTGGCACAGCCACATGTGTGGCTCGGAAACTGAGGAGGACCCCTCAGGTATGTGCCTTAGTCGATTCTCATGGCTGTAGCACAATACCCGGCACCCACATCTCAAGCAAGGGAAGATTTATTTTAGTTCACAATCCAGAGGTTTTATTGTGTTTGTGTTGGATCAGAAGTGGTGGAAGGGGGTGATGGAAGGGTATGGTCAGGGTATAGGATCAGGAAAGCTGTTCTGTGCCCAGCAGGGCCAGTGATGGAGATAGACCCTTCTAGATCTCACCCCCAGCCCTCCAGCTGGACCCCACCTCCCAGCAGCATAGGAAAGCATCAACAGATGTCTTAGTTACTTTTTACTCTGCTGGAACACCACGCTTAACACCCACGATGTAAGGAAGGAAAGGTTGGTTTCAGCTCTCAGTTTCAGGAGGTCTCAGTCCTCTCACAGAAAGCCAGCAATGGCAGAAGGTCTGGCAGAAGGCACCTGTCACAGAACCCCAAGAGGAAGGAATGGGGTTGTGGAGAGAAGCCGGGGCAGGAGGACATCCTTCCGGCCAACCCTCAGAAATCCACACCAGGCCCCAGCTCCTAACACCACGTGAAACCCAGATTAATCCACAGCATCCGAATCCAGGAGGCTTTGGGGGAGTGTTTCAGATCCAAGCCATCGCAGGGCATGTGGAAGGGTCATCCTTCAGCCAGTCAGACACAGATGACTCATGAAAACCCATAGTCCTTGCCATTATTAAATGGTTTTTTTTAGAGGCTTATTGACATTTTATTAGGCATCCTTTTACTCATTAGGGTATAAGATTTTATAACTAAGAAGAGTTTTTTCTTCTAATTCTTTCCATCTATTTGCTAGCAATACAGAAGAATTGCCATTGACTTGGGGCTTTGGTACACAGCTACAACACAGCACAACCATATTCAGTTCCCCTTCCTGCCGTCCTGTCTCCGCCATGCCAGATCCCCTTCCCATCTCCGCAAGGTCCATCTTTCGGTTCCCTTTGGTCTGCCTTTTATTTTGCTCTTTAAATTATTTATATTTTAGGTGTCTCATCTAACAGAAACCACGTGATATTTAACCTCCCGTAACCCTCCCACGTCTGGTTTATTTCACTCCGCATTACGGTCTCAGGGTGCATCCATTTTTCTACAAACGACTCCAATTTATTCTTCTTTATCTCCTCCTGGTGGCCCAGGGTCTTACGAATGGAAGGTTCAGCCCTACAGGTAGAAGGATGGCTGGGCATGGCTGGTTTTCTGCCGGAATGCATTTCTGAAGAGATAAATCAGCTTTGATATTAAAGTTAAGTTTCCCTTGAGTCAAAAGTTTATTTCCTCATCCTTTGAACAAATATTTAGTGAACACCGTGTACTCCCCGGGAAGAGGGCAATGCTAGACATGGCAGTGCAGCCATGAGGAAGACGTAGCTTCTGCTCCTGCCAGGAGGACATCTGGCTCCCATTGTGGGACCTGAGAGGTCTGCTTACTCCACTCTCTGGAGGAAATCCAGCACTCAAGACCTGTCCTGTCTTCCTCACAAAGCAGAGACCCTACACCCTGACATGAGCTAGGCTCACCTCAGGATTTGTGCTGGCATACGCCTGTGAGCCTGGGAGGCTGAGGATGATGCAAGCTCCTGCCCAGCCTGAGCAACTAAGCGAGACCCACCCCTCATTTGAAAACAGAAAGGGCTGGCAATGTAGCTCAGCAAGTCCTGGATTCAACCTCAGAACCAAAAGAAACTTAAAAAGAATTCAGCCTTTGTGACTTGATGTTTCTCAACAGGAAGAAAATGCCACCAGGACCAGAATAAGTGGCCACAGAGGAAGGGCTTAGTGCCAGTTTCTGGAACAGCCACAGAGGTGCAGGGAGGTGGACAGGGGCACCAACTGTATCTGAGGGCCAGGCAGGTCAGTCCAGCTCCAGGATCCTGAACAGTCCAGGGGACCTTCTGAGCTTCAGTTACCTCAGCCGGAAATTGGATCATGCTGACTTCACCCCATTGGGCAGTTGTCCTCCAGCCCACCCCACACTTGGCACGGCCTGTGCTCGTGCTGATCTCCTGTGCCGTCTCTTTTAACAGCTCCCTACGGCTGCTGCGCAGTGCTGGGGGTGTCACCCACAGCGACAGCTTAAACCCCTGAGTCAGTTTTGAAAGGGAAAAGGGAGACACTGGACAATGACCCCACCCCAGCACCACCCGACCCTCGGGCCACAAGGACCAGTGGGGACAGGCAGCCACCTTTGTACCACTCTTGGACTTGCCAGATTCCAGGGCTGGCGTAGAACAGACAGAATGCCACTTCAACTTCAGCCTTGTGGCCCAGTCGGGCAAGATGGCCCACTATACCTCAGCAGACAAGTCTTGTAAAATCTCATGGGTGGAGCCTGGGTCCATGCAGAACAATCACTCATGATTGGGTTACATTTTGCAAGTACATTGAAAATCCTGAGTCAATGGATTGTAGGCTAATCAAAGGGAAGCAAAGCCTGGTGGGCCTGGCATCATCAGATGAACGTCGTCCCCCCAGCCCCCAGGACCAGGCCCTTCCTGAACAGGAAGGGAGCAGGAAGCAATGGAGGAGTGAGCTGCTGTGCTGAAAGGGGGCCAAAGGCAGCTTCAAGGAGCTAAGAGAAGCTAGCCAATGCCCAGCAGGAAACCCAGATCTCAATATGTGAGTGACAAGGAGCCCAGAGAGGGTGGAAGCAAAGTTCTCCCTAGTTGAGCCTTCACGTGAGACCCCAGACATGATTCCCAGGTGGAGGCCCTGCATGGAAACTCCAGGTGAGGCCCACAGACTTCTGAGCTGCAGGACATGAGGAAGAATGGACTATGGTGACAGGGACAAAGGAACAGGAGGCCCAGGGCAGGCAGCTCTCAGAGCTGTGAACTTCCAGCACTACCACCGAGGATCAGGCTGAACAAGGTCACTGGTGAAGGTCACAGAATCCATATTTGGGTCTCCCCAGCACCTGTACTTGGCCCCCAGGGGAAGAAGAAACACAGGGATCCACACCTGGAAACACAGCTGGTAAATACACTCATATTTGTACCCCAAACATACATATACTTACACATACATGCACAAACACAAGCACACACATGTGCATGCACATACACCTGCACTCACAAGCTCAAACACATTTACACATAACCATAAACATACATTCATACCCATGTTCATGCATACCCTCCCACGTATACACACAAGCACAGGCAACACAGACACACATGTGTGACACGCCCACCTCTCCAGGACCCCTGGCAGCAGCCTTGACTCAGCAGATCACTGACTTGTATGATGTAGCTCAGGAAAGCAAGCGAGGGGCTGTGGAAGTCAGGCTTGTCCCCGGTCACCCACACCCATCAAGAACCAGGCAGACAGCACTGTGGCTTCCAGGCAAATTCCAGCTGCTTCCCCAGCGCGCAGGGTACACAAACCAAGAAGCCAAATGATTTTCCCCCTCAGAAGAAAAACACTGCCCGGCCCTCCCTTCTCCTCCTCTCCCTGGGCCTGCCAGCTTTCTGAGAGTCTGGTCCAGTGCAGGCCATGCAATCCCACCAGGACGCAGGGCAGCCCAGGAACCAGGCAGCACCATCAGTTTCTACTGAAAAGCCCAGAAGAAGTTCGTCTGTCGGAAATCCCTTCCCTCTTTGCTAATAAAACTTATCAGTGCAGGACAGGAGGTGGGGAGAAGAGGGGCCACAGCCACTGGCAGAGCTGAATTACTGGGATAAATGGCCCGGATCCACCATCCAGGGGCAAGATAGGCAGGGAACCACAGGACATGTGCTGTGTCCCTGTTCCCACCTCAGTTCTCCTGTTTGGTGCCGTCGCTCCTCTGAGATAATGCATCTGTGCCGTTTCACAGAAAGAGAAACCAAGGCTCAACTGTGTGCCTGAAAGGACCGATGGGCACAGAGCTTCTGACCTGACCCAGGGCAGGCAGCCCGCATCAGGCTGGGGCTTCACACCTCGGCATTGTCTCCAGCCGAGTGAGAGGCCGATGTAGGATGGAAAGAACCAAGCTAGCCATGCACTGACACTGACCAGGGGACAGAGACAGTTGAGTAGCTCTGCCTGTCCCCTCCGGGCCTCCTCAGTTTCCTATGTGCATTGCTGTCTTCTAAATGACCTGAGAGTTGCTCAGCCCTTGGGGGCCAGCTGCCTATGAGGTGACGACCCTGGGCTGGTGCCCAACACCTTGTCCTTGCTGGAGCCTGGCAGGCACTAGACTCCAGCTCCCACCCATCGGAAGTGGGGACAAGCCCTTCCCTCCCAGGCTGCGGAAAGAGCTCTCCGAGTCCTCAGCTGGGGGCTCCGTGGCCACTTGCAGTCTTTGCGCTGGCCACCTCTGCTCACACGGTGTGAGCTTAGTGGCCCAGGGCACCCCTCATCCGGCGACCCTTTGCCCAGAGTTTGTCCAACAACCTGGAAAGAATCTGCCTCCTGGGCTTGGGAGATGCCAGGAATCTCAAGCAGGCAAACCAGCCAGGAATGGTGTGGTCCTGAGGAAGGCAGGGACTTAAACAGAGAAGGAAATGTGGGCTAAGTAAGAGAAAATTCCCCCCGGAAGGCCGACTAAGCTGTGAAACAGAATTCCACAGGAAGTGGTGGAGGGGGTACCCGGAGGTATTTAAAGCCCTGCTGGACTATGTAATAGAAGCCGCATGGAGCATGGAGGGGCCAAGAGCTGGCCTCGGGGGGTAGGGGGGGAAGGGTGTACAGCTACAGTGCCCTAATAGTCGCCTCCAAATAAAAGTAATTTCCAAGCCCACCTGGGCATTCCAAGGAGCTACGATGCTCTTGGCTCTTGCCGAGCAGAGAAACTGCTCGATTGCTGCCTTCGTGTTTAAGGCAGGCACAGCTGGGGGGTCACAGGGTAGCGGCCCCCAGCAGAGAGGCTCCAGACTCAGGACAAGGCTTGGTGAAATCCTGGCTGCCTTTTTTGGTGGAAACTGACAAAAAAATTGTATAGAATCACAAGGGACTACAAACAGCCAAAAAGATCTCCAAGAAGATTCAAGCTGGAGAAATCTCAGCTCCTGGTTTCAAAGCTTCATTAGCCAAAACTAGGTGGGACGGCCACAAGGGGAGACATAGGAACCCGTAGAGACCAGGGTCCACAAATAAAATCCTTGTATCTATAGGCAATTGATTTTTGGCAAATACTCTAAAACAATTCAGTGGGTGGGGATCAGATGAACCAATCCCGCCGGAACAACTAAATATCTTCAGGCAAAAGAATGAGGCTGGATCCCTACCTCACATTGTATATAAATGGATTGTAGATCTGAATGGAAGATCCTAATCTGAAACCCTTAGAGGAAATCACATTGATGTGTCTAAATCTTCACGGTCTTGAGTGACTTGGCAATAGTTTCTAATATCTTGGTGTAACAGCACAAGCATAACGTCAAGAAAGTAGAAAGCCGATCCACAGACTGAGAGACAGTATTGCCAAATCATGTATTTGATGAAGGCTAGTATCTAGAATATGTGCATAAATTAATTATAGTTATATATAACTATATATGCTCATTACAAATCATAAAGAGACAGAAAATTTTTAAATGGGCAAAGAATTTTAATAGATGTACCTCCAACAAGATACACAATAACCAATAAACATAAAAATTCAATGTGGTTAGTTATTTTTTAAAAAAGCATATGAGATACCACATGACATCCACTAGTATAACTGAAACAAAGAAGAAAATAACAAGTGGTGGACAGGCTGCAGACAAATTGCACCCCTAATCTTTGCTAGCAAGAATGTAGAATGAAGGGGCCATTTCGGAAATTAGTTTGGCAGTTCCTCAAGGGGTTAAACACAGTTGCCAACAATTCCACTTCTTGTTACATGGCAAAGGGAACTGATGACCTGTTGCGTGTTAATGTCCACATTAACAATTGTCATAATTGGCTGAAAGTAGAAACAACCAGGATGTTTGTCAACTTACAAGTGAACAAACAGAATGTGGTATATCCATACAATGGAATATTACTTTGCCTTAACAAGGAATGAAAAGGGGATCCCTGCTTCAACAAGGAAGAACCTTGAAAATACTGAGGAAAACATTGTGCTCAGTCATAAAATGCTGTGAAGCTTATGACTGCCTTTGTGTGAACCATTCCCAACAGGCAAATGTATAGGGATGGAAAACATTCATTTTCACCAGGGGCTGCCGTGAGGGCAGGAATGGGGTGACTGTCCTGAGTAGGGTTTATAAAATTTTAAATAATTATCATGGCTATGCAGTTCAGTGAATACATTAAAACTCCTAAGTACTATATGCTCAAGGAGTTGATTTTTTTGATATGGGAATTATATCTCTGGTAAGCTGTTATAAACTATATCTTTCTTTCCTTAAATGTTGTTTTACATAAATGAGTTTTTGCTACATGCGCACAAGTTTAGATCAGGTTTCAATCTCCACTAGGATTTAAAGTTTTTCTATGCTATTAATTCTTCATTAATATTAGGCATCACAGCTGCAACTTTTATGTAGCTATCACTGTAACTTACTTCTCTAGTACTACATCATTGGATGTTTGAACTCCTTCCCCAGGTTTTTCTATTATAAACAATGTCTTTGTTAGACACCTGTGTATAAGTACTTACTTGCACTTTTTAAGGATAAATTCCTCAAACTCAAATGTCCCACAGAGTGTCATATGCACGTGTTGGAAGGTGATTGGGTCACAAAGTGCTATGCTAATCAGCAACTTATCCCATGTGTAACTTCATAGCAGAATCTGTTAGAAAGTTAAGACAGGGCCGAAAAGGTGGACCATTACATATGTATGCTGAAAAGATGTATCCTTAGCCCCTACAGCTCCTCCTCTCTTTCTCCCTAGGCTTCCTGGATGCTGGGGTCAAGGACTTTTGCTCCACCAGGCTTTTCCATCATGCTGCATCTGCCTTGGAGCCCATCAGTCATGGACCAAACGTACTGAAGGTATGAATGAAAATCAATTTTTGCTCCTGTAAGTTGTGGGTGTCAGGTATTTTCTTCCAGAAAAATGGAAGGCAAGTAGTACAGAAAAATGGTACCAGATATTGGATCATTTTCTATGACTGTACCAGGCCATGGGATTCGGAAGCCTTTGGAACAAAGTTTGTGGAAGGACTTTGGGAAGGTTTGAAGATGCAGGCTGGAGAAACTATAGAATGTGTGAGCAGTGCTCGATGGGTAATAACTGGTGTTTAGTTTGGATCTGAAATGTCCCCCTATTGTGGTTTGGCTCTGGAATCTCCCCCAAAAGTGTCATGTATTTAAATGTTATGGATTGTCTATGGAAACATGTACTGTTGGTAGATTGGGGCCCAGTCTGAACAAGTGGATTATAGGTGTGTAAATTATGATTAATGGCATGTAGTGGCCACACCTTCCACACCTGGCTCCAGGAGGGGCTGATCACTGGGCTGAGACCTTGAAGGACATATAAGCTGCGCCTGCCATCCTTGGACTAGGACTAGTCTCAACTAGTCTCAATTTGCCTTCCTGTCTGTGATGTCCGGAGAAGCTGCCTCCACCTCTGCCTCTGCCAGGTATTTCCATTGCTGCCAGCCGCCCCTGAATGGACTGTGACCTTCTGAAACAATGAGCTAAAATAAACCTTTCCTCCCCTAAATTTGTGGATGGAGGTATTGAGTCACAGCAACGAAAAAGTAACTGAGCCATCCCCCAAAGCCTTAGGTATTGGATGTTGTGGTATAGCTATGGAACTAGATGCTATTAAGAGGTGGGACCGGGTGCATAGTGGGTTGGGGACATGCAGCAGATTATGGACATGTGCCACAGTATCAGGCACATGATTTGGAAGGGGTGAATCGCTGGGTCTTAACCCAGAAAAGGAAGGACACTGGGGCTCATCCCAGAAAGCACAGGATACTGGGATTTGACTTGGAAAGATATACACTCACTCCACCTTCCGCCCTCCCTTGGCTTCCTGTCCACCATGCCTCGAGGAGCTCACCAACCTCTGTTATGTGCTTCCACCACTGCCAGCCACTCATAAATGGACTGAGACCTCCTGAACCATGAGCTAAAGTAAATCGTTCCTCTCTTAAGTTGTGGATGTCAGGTATTCCATCCCAGCAACAAGAAAGTAAGACAACTGTCTGAGCTCAGAAGACCAGAACTACAGTAAAGGTCAGGCATGTGAGGTTTCAGTTGAGAATGAAAACTATTAGAAACAGAACTAGAATCAATGCAGATTTTATTCTGGCAAAGAATTTATCCATGTTTTGTCTACATCCTAATACTTTGTGTGAGGATGAGTTTAAAGGTGGTGGGTTAATTAATCCGATTGAGGAAACTGTAACCTACTTTAATTCACAATCCAAACTATGGTATGGGTACTGCTAGATGCTCTTCGTCAGATCTTTCATGAGAATCAGGGGCAGAAAGCAGAGCTTAAGATTTGAAAAATTTAGAGCTTGGCCAGACAGAAGTGCCTGGAAAGTTGGAACCAAGGGAAGCACAGCTGTTAAAAGAAGAACATTCAAAAGAAGCCAAGTACTATGCATCAGGACAATCAGAAAAATGCCTGGAGTCATTGTTCCAAACCCAAAAGTGTAAATGAGTGAACACCTTTGAAGGACTGCTGTGAGGATGGAGTCCCAGGGGATCCTGCTTTTCAGGGATGTAAAAGGAAGTATTTCCCCAAGTTCAGACATCCAGGCACTCAGAGGCCACTGTGACCATGGGCCACGATGGCCAAGCTCCTGCTCAAGCTGTCAGCAGACCTCGGCACCATCCAGGTGACACTGGTTTTTAAACATGAAGGATGCAAGAGTTACAGGATCACTGTGATGTTTCAGGTTTTACTAAGTTCTAGAAGAACACTAGCCTTTATGAACAGGGATAAGAGAGTTTGGAGCTGAGACAAGGAACGAGGGATGGAGAGAGAGGAAGGACAGAGAGGCAATAAGGGAAGTAAGCATGATTAATGTGATATGTCCATACACCGATTCCCAGAGGTGAATGTAACAATTATGTATTGTAAATGCATACTAATAAAAATAATAATTATGAAGAAAAGGAATATGGAGTCATAGTTATGACTCCACAGTTATGGGTCACATCCAGCTACCCAGATTTCAGAAGAGGCTAAGAAAAAATCATGCCAAAAGATCCCAACAGTATGTGCTTAAAGCTGTGAAAGTAAAACTAAGCTGGATGTGCAGTGAGGACCCGAGGAAGTTGGAGGTACCAGATATGTGGAACACGCACAGGCAGTGAGTGAAGCCAGCCTGAGTTCAAGTGAGCTGCAACCAGCAAGGACACGGCAGGGCTGCCCAAGCTCTTTGAAGCTCATACTCCGCCTCAGTCTCCCTTAGGTGCTGGACTTGGAGCTGGAGGATTAACTGCTTGCTTTGCTGGGTTTTGGTCTTGCTTTGGCCCAGTTCTTTTCTTTCTTTTTCTTTCTGTTTCTGTTCTGTGTGTGCATATGTGTGTGTGTGCCGGGGGGTGGGGGAGGGTTGGGAGGGGGAAGAATACTGGGATTGAACCTTGGGCCTTTGCACAGAGCTACCTCCTCAGTCCTTATTTATTTATGTATGTATGTATTTATTTATATTCTGAGACAATGTCTTGTTAAGTTTCAGGGCCTGGGCTTGAACTTATGATCCTCCTGCCTCAGCCTCCCAAAGTGCTAAGATTACACGTGTGCACTACCATTCCCAGTGCTCTGAGTATTTTCTCTCTCCCTGTTCTTCCTTTTTTGAATGGAAATGCTACCCTGTGCCATTGTGTGTAGGAAGTATTAAAAATGTCTTTTCTTTTGATTTTTACCAGGCTCAGAGCTAAGTTTGTCTTGAGCATCGGAGGAGACTTTGGAGTTGTGCTTTTCAGCACTGCTGGAACTGTGAAGACTTTGAGGACTCTCAGGGTGGAATGAATCCATTTTGCAAAATGAGACGGACGTGAGTCTTTTGGAGGCTAGAAGTCGAATGCTGTAATTTAGACCTAAACTATCCTTCTGAGGTGGAGCTTTGGAAAGTGATTAGGTCATGGGGGCACTACACTCATCAGTCCATTGATGAGTTCACAGCTAAATTTGCTATTAGGAGGTGGGGCCTAATTGAAGAGGAAGGTCATAGGGCATGACCTGAAAGTGTATGTTCTTGACTCTAGCTCCTCTCTGTCTTTCTCTGCTGCCTCGCCATCATGGAGTGAGTAGCTTTCTTCCAATATGTCCTTCCCCCACGCCATTTCTGCCTGGGAGTCAGCCAACCATGAAATGAACCAACTGAAACTATGAGCCAAATTAAGCCTCTCCTCCTTACAGTTGTGTGTGATGCATTCTGCCCCATAATAAGAAAGCGACCACTACGGCAGGTGAAAGCAATCCCTCTTAAGAACCTGCTCTCTGAGAGCTTTCCTCATTTCCCTGAAGTAACCTTTTCTCAGATATTTGGTGGTGACACGTTTAATTTGCTAAAACAGTCACATCTACCAAGAAAGTCCTTGATACGAGAGAAAGACTGCTGTTGTTGAAGTCAGACTTACCCAGGGTCACATCCAGCTCAGCAGTGAACTCTGACCCAGATCAAATGGCATAACGCCATAGAGCTTTTCATTTTTCCTCATACAAAAACAGACGCAAAAATAATAATATGCAGCTGTCACAAAGAAGACAATATACATAAAATGCATAAATGTCAGGTATTCTCCCTCAGAACTCATCACTTATCTCCTGACGTCCTTCTCTGCCCACCTTCAGTCCACCCTAGATTACGTCCCCGTGGGTTCAGTGTCCTGTATACATTCAAGGAGATGTGAAGGCCCTCCTCTGGCAGAGTGGATCGCCAGTGCTGTGGTGTCATGGACAGGGTAGGCTTAGAGCTTGAGGCTCAGATCTAGTCCTGAGTCATCCGTCAGCCTGTGACCTTCAAGTCCAAGAGGCAATCAAAATATACAGCAGGTGCATTAGGAAGCAGGACCTAGGATGTGCCCTTGGCCTCCTTCTGCACCAGATCCAGCACCATGCAATCTCTGGCTCTCTCCAAGGTCAAGAAGGCTACAAAAGGCAAACATTTGGAATCGACTCAGGACTTTGAGGCAGCCATGACAGTACAGCTGGAGACGCTCACAGAGGTGAACTCTGAGACCCGCTTCAGAAAGAGCCACCAACTTCAGAACATGCATGTTTGAGGTGAGGGGCTGGCTACTTCGAGGTGGGTTCATGGCACTGTGTCTTTTACTGTCACCGACTTTTAAATTATAACCTTCACCTTGTTTCCCCCCAACACCTTGTACGTACACCAGCACTGGCTGTTTATATTCAATTCATTTTATTCTCTGCCTCTAGATTACAGGCCCACAGACTGACTGGGTAAGCCTCGAATCACTACATATGATAGTAATTACTAATTACATGTTTCCGTATTCTGTGGCTTATTAGTAAATTGCATGCAGAGGAATCTAAAAGTAATTGCCTTTCCCCTGTAACTTCGGCAGCCTGCAGAAGTCAGGAAGAACTGCCTTATTTACTTCCTAAGTGATTCCCAGTGGCCATTTATCAAACATACAGAAGGGGGAAAACCAAGCAATAACCAAATATCCTTGCACTTACTAATGACACGTGAGGGTCACAGGGATCCAAGTGGAAAAGGCTGCTGAGGAGCTGCCGACTCATGGTATGTAAATATCCCCCGGTGGGTAGTAGCTTAATTTTGATCATTGTTCAAAGGAGCAGGTACTTTAAATTATTAATAGGTGTCAGCTACAAAAGAATGTTTAACAGGAAACTTACATGGAGAGAGCTTGATCTCTGCAGACGACACTGTGTCTGTAACCACCCATGTGGGAGGGGAGAGGATAGTGGGCGGGACACAGCCGGCTGGAAGTCACCCTCGCATCTCCCTGGGATGGGGTTGTGTGGTTTGAAGGTGTTGTTACTGTAGTGAAAACTGGACAAGCTCCCTTTATGATTTATTATGTTCGGTTACATCCCCACATTTTTCTCCCTCTGTGTGTGTGTGTGTCTCTACTGGGAATTGAACCCTGGACTTTTATACTGAACTACATTCTCGGCCCCTTTGTTTAATGTTTCATTTTGAGACAAGATCTCTTTAAGCTGCTCAGGCTAGACCCAAGTTTGTGACCCTCCTGCATCAGCTACCCAGAGTGTGTGCCATCTATCCAGCTATTCTCTCCCTTTAAGTAAAAGTGGGGCGTGGCTTTCTACCTTGGCCATGAAGAAAATGTATTTTCCACATACCTGGCGTGGACTCTGTTCACTGTGGGTGGTCCCAGTGAGAGTCAGTTCAAAACACACAAGGATCCCAGTTCAAAATGTTCATTGGTGGAAACATCTGCCACTCTGTAGAGCGGGTGGGCTCAACAGTCCCTTCCTAAGGATTATGGGAGGGGTGTGAGTTCACCAGAAGGAAGAAATGGACACTCTTCCTGTTTTCTTTTCTTGGTCTTTATGGTGGCATGGGCCTTCTGGGTAACCTAGGAGCACTGAAGATTGCAGTAAAGGACAGTAGGCCCTGGAAAGTGAGGGCAGAGCTCTAGTGGGGGCTTTTTATGGCTGCTGTTGCTGTTGTTATTTTGTGGGACTGAACCAAGGGCTTTGCACAGAGCTGTATCCTCAGCTCTTTTTCTTTATTCTCTTTAATTTTGGGACAGGATCTCACTAGGTTGTTAGTTGAACTTGAGATTTTCCTGCCTCAGCCTCCCAGGGTGCAGGGAGAACAGGTGTGCCCTACTACAGCGGGTTTGGTGGGTGTATTTTGATCTGCCAGGATGAGATGCTGGTTTCTGGTGTTTGCACACAGTGAGCCTCTCTGTCTCTTTCCATACCTGCAGGGTGAATAGTTAAGAGGTCCACTCCCTCAGGTGGTGCTCCCAGACTCCGCCTCCTTTTGTGTCACAGGACAGGAGTAATAGGCAAAGCAGCACTTGGAGACTAACCACAGCCCCAGGCTACCGGCACTTGGAGCCCAAAGTCCCTTGGTAGTTGTATTGAGGACTTAAGCCCAATCCCAGGTGATGAGGAAGAGTGTTGTAGGACCTGACACCTCCATTACCCTGGGCCTGGCACAGAGCCTAAGCAACCCTCGCAGAGAGAAGGCTGCAGCCCTCCCTGGTCTTGGTTCTCCATCCCACCCCTTCTTGGGCTGCCTTGGTGCACAGCCACCTCCTCAGCTACTGTACTCCATAGTCCACCCTCTGGCTGTGCAATTCCTCTGGCCCCCAGGACGCCCATGATTCCCACAGCCCAGGATGGACAAGGCCCTGAGCCTAGGCCGAGCCAAAGCCCCATCCTGTTACAGATCTCTGTGGACTGGAAAGGATGTCTCCAAAGAGACATGAGGTTCCCAGAGGATGAGGCAGCCAGCCAGCTCTGCATCACCTGTGTGCCAGGTCCCGGCTGGGCTCAGGCAGTCCCCAACCTCGTAGTGGGACTCACTTGCCACCATGGAATGTCCCACAGTAGGGAGGAGGCCAGGGCAGGTGTTAGAACAAGGGGCAGAGTTGACATTGAAGTCCATAAATGACACTGAAGTAGAGGCACAGGAACAGTTTCTGGACCATGGCCATGGGTACCGCATTCTGACAGGCGTGGAGGGCAGCGCTCTCCTGGCAGGCAGAGGGTCTCCATGGAACCAGCCTTATCTTGCTGTCCCTCCTCCCAAGGCCGTGCACAGGGAACAGCACTGGTAGCTCCTTACCATCCGTGCTGACTTCTTCTTGGAAATGACATGCCAAAACCCAGAACTCCTGGGAGGGCACCTCTGTTGCTTATAATGCTTAATGATCTAATGACAGAAGTAGGTATGTGTGGAGCCTCACAATGTGACAAGCATGACGCCAAGTGTGTTAGTGGCCTCCACACAGGTGACCATAGCAACTATAAAGCTGATCCTCTTAACACTCCCACTTTACAGATGAGCCCGGTGATGCTTCGTGAGCCTGGATAATTGGTTCACGTTCACATCGCTGGAAAGCAGGTGGCTCCGGTCAAGCATTGTTTTGTCGAGTTCATGTTTGAAGCCCTGGGCCTCGTGTGACTCCACGTGATTTTAGGTATGTGGGGCCCATCAGTGCCTTACTCACTAGCCACGGTGTAGACAGGGCTTTCCCTCCCCGAGCAGGAGGGAGGGCGCACACAGGAAAAATTTGCTATTCCTGCTCTCAGGGAACTTCCTTTTTTTTTTTCTCCTAATCTTTAAGTCGGGCCAGTACCATCTTGGGAATCAGATGAGCAGGGTAAGGGACAGGTGTCTGCTTTCAGAAGCTGAGTCTAGGCAGGAAAAAACTAGGGTGCCACAGGGGATGCTTGTCACCTAAGTGCCTCAAAAGTGAGAGAGACTCTGGGGAAGTCTGGGAGGGCTTCTTGATGGAAAACTCTCATGCCCACCAAGTCCTGAGGTGCTGATTTGGGGACATGGTTAGGAGCTTGTGGTCTAACTCAGAATCCCAGCCATCTGGCAGGGATGGGATTAGGGGAGAAGAAATAGAGGATCTTCTGTAGCTTCCAGACAGAGCCTCTCTGGAAAGAGGAGAGGCTTCAAAATGATACCTCGAGAAGAGGCAGTGCTTTCCTCCCTCTGGAGGTTGTCATGTCCAAGGTTGCCCAGACCAGCAGATGCCACCTGGCAGCCTTAAGGGAGCAGCCAGACCAAGTCAGCTCATGAGCACAAAGATGGAAAGTACTCGGGTACTTGGAGCTGTCACTGAACTATGAAATATGCCAACTGCAGGTCCTTTGGCCTGTGGAATTGGTATGCTCAGCCATGGTCATGCTTGGGCTTAAAGTCAACTCACAACTTATTTTTTGCTGGTTGTAAAAAGAAGTTGTCCTAACAGATGCGACACACAATCCCTCCTTCCATTCTCAGGGCCACCCCTGTAGCTCAACTTCTCAGCCCTCACTTTGGACCTTAGACTGATGGCCTTTTTTGTGGTCCTCCCACTTGTGGCTCTGCCCCCCCCCCCCCCGCCCCCCCCATTTCCTGTACCCAGTCCAGATGCTGGATTGGTTCTCGAGAGCATGGTTCTCAGAGCTCTCCCATGTCCTGGCCAGCAGTCTGTTTCAAGTCGCCCTCAGGCTTGTTGAACATGTGGAAGTTTGAGAACCCAGAGGTCAGATCAACCAGATTTGTCTCCAGGGCACCATCTTCCTAGCAGCGTGGAGACCAGGAGACTCTTCTAAACCCTCTTCCGTGTGCAGGGAGGAATGGAGGGCAGTTCTTCTGCACAGAATATTTCTGGATCTGTTGCGCTCATTGGTAAGGACAACACAGAACAAAGCATATACTGGGAATAGCATGAAGGCCACGGTTTTTCAAACTATTCCTTAAGAATTTATGGAGTAGCAACTTTATGCCAGGCACCTGGAAGCAGTGAAATGTCATCCAAGTTTTTTTGGGGGGAGGGGGTAAAGCAAGGGTAACTCTATTTCTTCCCTTTTATAAGCAATGCTATATGTTCATCTGGGAATAACCATATTTAATCCTGGTATGAAGTAGAACTCATTCTAACCCAGTTCCAGGAGTGGACATGTGATTCTTGTGGCCAATTAGAGCATAGCATTGCCTTGCTATGGTGATTGGTTCCAAGACCTTCATGTGACTCAAGGTCCAATCAAAGCTAACCCTAGCCCTCACTTCCATGACCAGGAAGGAGATTTCATTTTTACTCTACAGCCATGAAAAATTTAGGCATACCTTGGGGATATTGTAGGTTTTCTTCTAGACCAGTAGTCTGCAAACCTACTGGCTGGAGAGCAGTACCAGTCTGTGGCCTTGGAAAGACCAGATCTCTGGGACAGGTGAGAGACAAACAGTACACCAGCAAGCTTCAGATTGCCCCTATTGGGTTCTAACACCTCTGCTGATCAGATGGAGGTGGAGTCTTGGCATTTCAAAGCTGTCCTCTAACAACCTCTTACCCAGCAGGTGCCCTTGCTTTGGGAGAATGGTCTCCAACTCAACAACACCCGGGTGTCAAAAAAGGTTGATTACCACTGCCCTAGATGTTGGGGCCCTCAGGGCCCGGGGGGGCCTCGGCATTGCTGACCTAGGCCAACTTCCTTTAAATCATGGTGTGCTTGAACAGTGTGAAATTCCCGGTGTTGTTTTGACCATTTGCAGTTCCAGGTGTTGTTTGTTTTCCATCAGGAGTGGAAACACGTGACTGTTAATTAGTGGGAAGGCAAGGAGAGGATAAAAGAGGACTGTAGAAAATACAAACCATCTGGAGACTCCTGGTACATCGTGGCTCGGGAACCATGTCTAGAAGGTGCCTTTAAATATAGCTTTCATGCCCTTTCATCTATCTGGAAGAGCTTTGCACATCCTTCAAACTTTTACAGGGATGTGTGCCCACCTGGCCCTGTGCCAATAACCCAGGCTTACCTGGGTAGGACTCAGGCCTGCATCAGAACGCCCGGCGTTTTTTTCCTTCCTCGTTCCTGACTTCATCACCAACTGTGGTAGAGGATGCCAGCACTCAAGAACAGGTTCCCTTCCTGCTCCGGCTTCCAGGTGACTTTTTGTGGTGGTAGTTGTGGTGCTGAGGACCAATGGACCCAGCCCATTTGTATTTTTGAGACAGGGTCCTCAGAACTCATTCACTTCCACAGGATAGGCTGAAATTTGCCTGCCGGACTGCCTACCTACCTACCTGCCTGCCTGCCTGTCCGACCGCCTGCCTGCCTGCATACATCCTGCCTGTCTGCCTGCCTGCATATATACTGCCAGGTTGCTTGTTTGCCTGCCTGCATATTGCCTGCCTGTGTACTGCCTTCCTGCCTGCATACAGCCTGCCCAATGCCTGCTTGCATACTGCCTGCCAGCCTGCCCACCCGCCCACCTGCCTGCATACATACTGCCTGCGTGCCTGCATACATACTGCCTGCCTGCCCGCCCACCGCCCGCCTGCCTGCATTCATACTGCCTGCCTGCCTGCCTGCCCGCATACATACTGCCGGCCTGCATGCATACTGCCAGCCTGCTTGCCTGCCTACATACATACTGACTGCCTGCCTGCCTGCTTGCATACTGCCTGCATACAGTCTGCCTGCCTGCACGCCCACCTGCCCACCTGCCCGCCCACCTGCCTGCCTGCCTGCCTGCCTGCATACATACAGCCTGACTGCATATGGCCGGCCTACCTGCCCGCCCGCCTGCCAGCCTGCATACTGCCTGCCTGCATGCCTGCCTGCCCACCTAACCACCTGCCTGCCCGCCTGCCTGCATACATACTGCGTGCCTGCCTGCATACTGCCTGCCTGCATACTGCCTGCCTGCCTGCCCACCTGCCTGAATACATACTGCCTGCCTGCCTGCCTGCATAATGCCTGCCAGCCAACCTGACTGCATGCCCACCCGCCCACCTGCCTGCCTGCATAATGCCTGCCTGCATGCCTGCAAGCCTGCAAGCCTGCATGCCTGCATACTGCAAGCCTGCCTGCCTGCCCGCCTGCCTGCATTCTGCAAGCCAGCCCGCCTGCCTGCCTGCCTGCCTGCATACTGCCTGTCTGCCTGCATGCATGCATGCATGCATGTCTGCATACAGCCTACCTGCCTGCCTGCATACTGCCTCCTGCATACTGCCTGCATACTGCCTGCATACTGCCTGCCTGCCTGCCTGCCTGCCCACCTGCCGGCCTGCCCACCCGCCTGACTGCATACATACTGCCTGCCTGCCTGCCTGCTTGCCTGCCTGCATACATACTGCTTGCCTGCCGGCCTGACTGCAGGCCCGCCCGCCTAACTGCCTGCCTGCCTTCCAGAATACATACTGCCTGACTGCCTACCCACCTGCCTGCCTGCCTGCCTGTCTGCATACTGCAAGCCAGTATGCCTGCCTGCCTGTATACTGCCTATCTGCCTGCCTGCCTGCCTGCATACTGCCTGCCTGCCTGTCTGCATACTACCTGCCTGCCTGCCTGCATACTGCCTGCCTGCCTGTCTGCATACTGCCTGC